>SKCR01032124.1:0-93715 GCA_019454045.1 Zanthoxylum bungeanum
ATTGTTCTGTTTAATCCATTGACTTATGATTTCACTCTTATCCTCTGGATGCCCAAACCATGGCCATCAAGGTGAATTATTGACATAATGTTTTCTTAGTTGAATAAATGTGGTGAAATAAGATTTTATTTTTATGAATACTCATGCTGATAACATGATGGAGATGTCGAATATGAACTTTCCCTTTTTTCTGCTATCTTTGTATAATACATTTCTTAATTTGGAATTTTCTATGTAATTATGTATCATGCCTAACTTGGTATAGAATAGGTGTAAATAGTTCTGTTTAATCCATTGACTTGTTATTTCACTCTTATTCTCTTGATGCCCAAACCATGGTCATCAAGGTGAATTGATGACATAATGTTTTCTTAGTTGAATAAAAGTGGTGAAAGAAGTTTTTAATTTAATGAAAACTCGTGTTGATAGCGTATTGTGAATCTATAAGAAAGAAATCAGAGTATTCAAGCAAATAATGTAAATAATAATAAGTTAAAGGGGCTTAATGAATTAACCTAGCCAAATTGAAGACAGGTCGCAGAGAGCTCTTCATTGCTTTCACATGCTTCAATATTCAAATGTCAAGATACATGTTTTAGCAAAATTGATGTGCTATTTATAGGAAAACAAGTCATATATTTAATAAGTCTATTCACACCACACTGAACAATTGTGTTGCAAATGCAACAATTGAATATGCCCAGTGTCCAAAATAACTCTCCACCACATGAGAAATGGATATTGTTTTACACCAGTCCATTTAAAGAGTCTATTTCACACCACACTAACTCATTCTGTTGCAAATGCAGATGATTTACATGCCAAGAGTCAAAATGTGATAGGGCTTGTTTTCCTATAAATAGCACACCAATTGTGCTCAACCATGTGTCTTGATATTGAGTTATGAAGCACGTGAAATCAATGAAGAGATCTCTCCAAATTCTTATTATTTACATTTATTTGCTTAAATATTTTGGATACGTTCTTATAGATCCTCGACATGTTATCATACTAAGTTAATGGTTAGCATTTTTCTTATGTCAACCTCAGAAGTTATTTGACGGATTAGTGGAAACTGGAAAACATGAGTTGTTAGCCTGCAATGGAATTACAAAGCGTTGCTATGAGTTGGTTTAGATTGCATGGTTAGATGCCTCTCTTTTTTAGTTTGCAGGTGATTTTAAATATATTTGAATTCTGTATTGGCCCTCTGTGCATAGCTTGGCTGGCCATGGATGCGCTTGGCAGCCATGATCAGCTGGATTCAAGTAATAATAGGGGGCAAGGCCCAAGGGTTGGTATTGAGTGGGTGATGATTCTACTCCCATCCAGACCTTCAAAAAATGTATTTGAATACTGTTTTGGAACTTGATATTGATGAGGAGAGAGGAATTCATCTGATTTGAAGGAGAAATCCTTTTATTTATGAACATGTCTTAGCTGGCTTAGTTGCCAGATTGTATGGGGTTTGGAGAGGATCCTTCTTGGTTAGTGATTGCAAAATAAATATTTTATTTATAAGCCACTTATAACTATTCTTTTCCTATGGTAGACAGTTTTTATTTTTGGGTGGAGGGGAAGAGATGGGAGCACTGGAGAGTACATATCAGAGAAATAGGGAGTTACACGAGAAGATAATTTTTCTGAGTGCTCAGAATTTTGTTAACATGGATCTTTAATCTGCTGACAAGATCATTGATCAGGCCAGTGTTGTCAGGAGCTTCAGGCACACCTAGGCGCAAACATCTGCTGTAGCGTCAGTGGATAAGATAATTGTATCATTTGCATTTAAGGCCTGAATTTGAAAAGAGCTGCTGAATTAAAACGTATTGCAATATTTTATGCTGCCAAAAAACTTATGAAACTTGTTACTTTCTGTTCTCCAAATAGAGCGAAACTCTTGGTTGTCGTTCCATCTGGTTTTGGATTAGTTTATTGTGAAAAAATTAGTTTTATTACTATGGTTTGATTTTGATTTTTTTTTTTTTGTTCAGCAAATTGTTTCGTTGTACTATTTATACAAAGATCTCTATCTTTAATACTTTTTTTTTTCCATTCGTTATCCACCAAAAACTGTTCTGTTCCCTTTTCTGATTGTCTTGTATTGTTTGGAAGTATTGCAGGTCCTGTTGCTGAAGACATGTTTCATTGGCAGGCAACAATTATGGGTCCTCCAGATAGTCCATACGCTGGGGGTGTTTTCCTAGTTACTATACATTTTCCTCCAGACTATCCATTCAAGCCTCCCAAGGTACTCACTAATGTTCTTAATGAAGATTGGAGGGATGACAATACAGAGGGGAGGGAATCGACATCCTCATACCTGTCCCCGACAATCTTCAGATATTTTTGTCCCCTTGTAATTGTTTCAGCGAAGGGAATAAGGATCCCTAAATAATAAAAGGGGCTCTCTAAGGGGCTTCGAACCCTGAATAATATATAATATTTTCTTAAAATAAATTTAAGTCATTTAAAAACATATTCGTTGAATTATTACATTATCAAAGAATAAGGCATAAATATCTGAAATAAATGATAATATCTATTACATAAATCTATTATACAAATTACAATATATATGAGATTGAAATTCGTCTTTTCAGTTTTTTTTTTTGTTTGTTTGTTTGATCTTTAACTTGATAAAACGATGAATCACTCATTATAAACTGATGTGTGTGTGTGTGTTTATAGATAGATAGATAGATAGATAGAGGGAGAGAGAGTTATTCTTTAGTGTGCGCGCATCCGCATTAAAATAACATGTATTATCTCGAACTATATTCGGATTAGCGAGATAGAACTTGTACTAACTCACACGTCTGTAGGAAAAAATTCATGCGGACGCCCGCACTTAAGAATTTCACTTTATATATAAGAGATTGAAATTTGTCTTTTTCAGTTTTTTTGATTGGTCTCATAACTTAATAAAACGATGAATTCCTCATTATAAAGTATTATTATATATGTGTATAATTATTTAATTTAAATCATTGTAGTATTTATTATATATATATATTTTTAAATATAAATATATTTTTTTATATCTATAAAAAATTGTAAATAGTGGTTTGAATATATTTACTGAAAATTTTAAAAATAAATAAATTAAAACCTAAATGGGTAATAGGGAGGGATGAGGATGAGGATTTTACTTGATTCTCGTTCCCTCTCCAAATAAGAAATGATATTTAATTTTCCCTATCCCCATCCCTAACGTTAATTTTTTTCAATTTTTCATTCTCGATCCCCTCCTTAATTAGGGATGGCTCCCGTTCCTTTAGGGATTTCTGTCATCCCTAAAGGGAGGTGGAGTTTGGATTTCACACGCTGATAGAGGTGACGTTTGAAACACACACGCCGATGGCGGCCGTCGGTACTGTTGTCGACGGCGGCTAGAAACTCAACTTACATGGATGTGTTTCTTTTTGCCATGGTAGAAAATATTTTCTGCAGGATATTTTTCATAAATTATTCTGAATTTTGTGCTTGACGATTTTATCCATCCCTTCCTCTCCTCTCCCTCTCTTTATTCTAATCATTAGTGGATGGATCTTGCAGGTAGCATTCAGGACAAAGGTATTTCATCCAAATATAAACAGCAATGGGAGCATTTGCCTTGACATCTTGAAGGAACAATGGAGTCCCGCTCTTACCATTTCCAAGGTTTTGTTCTATAACTCTAGATAGCTCCAGTTTGGATATTGAAAATTTTATCATCCATGATCCATCTACTTGCAGATGAGCTTGTATTATGGCTTAACCTTTTAGCTTTACTAATTTTTTTCTTAAAAAAAAAAAAAAAAATCCCCTTTTGGGCTTACCTGGAAGATTACCACTTAATTACTTTTTCGTTTAAGGCCTGCCTAGCAGTATTAATATTTTTTGGGCGTAAAATATGTGAATCACAAAAATTGAATACCCAGATAATTAGCTAGATGATATCTACAGGTAAAAGTTTACGAGAATATGGCCTATACTTGCTAGATCAGTAGTTGCTACATCTGACCTCATAAACGGTCCTTTGATTCAGATTGAACATATATGTTAAGAGAGCTTAATAACCAACAGGTATTGCTATCAATCTGTTCATTATTGACGGACCCAAATCCCGATGATCCCTTGGTACCGGAGATTGCTCACATGTACAAGACCGACAGGAATAAGTATGAGACAACCGCAAGGAGCTGGACCCAGAAGTATGCCATGGGCTAAACCGAGTTGTGTGGTGTGTAAGTGGGGGAACCTTTTCTTTGTATTCTGTTTTCAAGTTTATGTATGAAATATTATGTCTGTTCAGTGCTAAACGTGGACTAAAAGATAATGTCCACAACATGCCCCTAAAAGGAGGAACGGGTGTTGCTTTTTACTGTTGTTTGGATAACGTCACTTTGATCAATCAAATGTATGTGTCCTGATAAATGTCACTTTCCTCAATCAAATGGTGGCCATAATTCTTTCCTTCTTCCTAAATCCTTCTTGAATTCTTTCTGGGGATTGAACCTCAAATTCAAGTATTCCGATACCTTTCCAGTGCGAGAGAGGGTTTATATTGAATCTCAATTTCATTTGGGATCATGCCTACTGCATTCCAAACAATTGAATGAAGAGTCGAATAGAATAATCCAAAGAATTTCTGTTTACACCCTATTTTTATTCTGCCATTTGAATCCAATTAAATTCAATCAATTGGAATCAGATTCTGATGGAAGGAGAAAGGTTGAAGTTTCAATTCTAAAATCAAATCGAATAGGATAAAAAAAAATACAAAATCAATAAACGAAGGTAAGCAGAAAAACGTATGAAATGAAAATCTCGAGTGGCTTATTTTAATTTTTCATATATATATATTATTACATGCCACTCAAATCCCAAATTAAATATATTTTCTTAGATTTTAATTCATGAACTCTTATTTTTACTGTAACATCTTTCGGAGATAAGCAGAAAGGGTTACTTATTTGTCAACTTTTCCACTATTGCCAGGGTGACATATAATTAACTTGATGAATGTCTCCTACCAAATACATTTTTGAGAGAGAACCGAAGATGAATGAGGTGCAATAAGAAATAATTGGGGAGTATTTAGTAGGTTGCACTACTAAGCACACTCCAAAAGTTTACTAAATACACCTAAGCCCGAGGCAAGCAAAATTAAGGCCCAAAAAAATTGAATACAAGCCAAGCCTAATTACTATATGTTTTCGACCCACGAGCTTGTTACATAAAGGTCCCTAGATTTTCCTATAATGGACTAAACAGTTCAAGATGTGGACAAAAGCTAAATCAAGCTCATTTTAATTTCCAATAATTTCGGCCCAACATCCCTATAATTCTAAAAATTTCTACAAGCTTCAGGACTTAAAATGAAGTTTATAAAATAACCAAAACAAAAACACACTCTTCCTACGTTGGCCGAAAGGTGCAAACATTACATCAAAAAATGCTTTTACTGATACTAAATTAGTGTTAATAAAGACTTTTACTGACACTTGTTAATAGTGTCAATAGTTCTAAAATCAGAGATTAGCAACACTAGTTATTAGTGTCAGTAATTTTCTAACAACACGGTATCAATAATATTCCAACACAACAGTATTAGTGATATTTTGATAAGAAAATGTCACTAATATACTGATACTAAAACATCACTAAAATATTGATACTAAAACATCACTATAATATTGATACAATTTTAAGTATCAATATTTTATGTTACCATTTAGTGTCAGTAAATTATGTTACTATGTTATCAAAAAAGTTTTAAACAAAAATTACATACATGCCTTAATTTTCCTGTATATATGAAATTTGAACTAACATAACCAAATACCACATAGTACTGAAATCTAAATTCATATAAGTATCTCATACATTAAATATTCTTATAAAAGTCAGGTAAACTAACACCCTCATTCCATAATATATTCTTAGTTATATAACCATTAGCCAACAATTTGAACAAAAATATTATATAATTATTCAATTAATACAAAAGTAACTATCACCACTGATCCAAAATTCAACATCTAACATACACCATCCACCTTTCTAGCAACTTCATTTCTAAAAAAAAAAAAAAAAAATCAATTGCAAATACATTAACAACCAATAATTATTTCGTAGCCAGTAATTTTTATCTCACAAAAATAAAAATCATTGATTGCTAAATTATTATACATCTAGTAAACATTCAAGATGAAACTAATTTTTTTTTTTTTTTGGAATCATTGGAAACCTCGTCGCCAAACTATCTGTTTCGAGCTTAAAAGGAGCAGGTAAAACCCCATGCTGTCTCATGCTTTTACAAGAAACGCACTCCGTGGATTCTAATCCAAGACCTCAAGATGAGATCTTGAGCCCTACACCACTAAATCACGAACTATACTACCAATAAGAATACTTTTGGTATTCTTGAAGACAACTATTGTAATAATACTATACTTACATTATAATAGAAAAGAAAATTATCCGATTGTTGTAGGTTGTTATTAACTTGACAACATATGCAATCCATTGATCACGAAGTCTCGAAAAATCATCCTTAGTGTAGTCATCGATTCGCTTGAACTAAAATTGACCATTGATCACAAGTTATTCATAGAAAAAAAAAATTAATTATTTTATATTTTAAAAGTATTTTTTAAACTTCCATTATCTTTTAAACTTAAAAAATCTCCGAAAAAAGGCATTGCAAGAACTATGTAAATGGAGGTAAAAGTAAGACGGATGAAATGATCTCTCGAGCGAATGTGGCTAGCTGACTTGTTAAACAGCATTATTTCCTCAAAGTAGGAATATGTAGGGCTGCAATATATCTAATTGAAGAAACCAAATATTACAGAAGGCTCAATTCAAATAACAAAAAATAATTAAGTTTTGTATCAAGAAATTATTCAGAGCAAGTAGAACCTAGAACCCAGAACTAGTTGAATACAAGTAAATCAGATATGAAGCTACTAGTGGCAACTGGCGACAACAATGTATAAAGTATTCAAAAAGTGATCCTTTGTTTCCTCTAAAATATCCCAACAACTAGTAATAAAAATATCTACTTAATCCTTGTTTTAGTTGCAGTCTCCTGATGAAATTTCAAGGGGAAAAGTAGTAGAAATAAACTCTCCATCACTGCTAGTGCTATATACCATTTCTTGGTCATGAACTAATCTTTTCTTGTGCTTCAGAACTATATTCAAAACCATGAATCTGAAAACACGAAAATCAAAGAATATGAACTCGAATTAATCACCCATCACATAGATGACTTTTGGAAAACTTAAAAGTAACACCAACTTCAACTTGTAAACAAAGCAAAGACAAGATACAAATCTCAACCATGAACTGACATCTAACCCGTGACATCCTAATTGAGTCGGCCCTAGTTCCTGCTCTTGGTGTTCTCCACTGCCCTTGGAGCTGTAGTTGATAAGCCATCAGAGGGCTTGTCAATAATAATTAATCATAATTCAACTGCTACATAGATTAGAAAGCCTAATGTTAAAAGTATTTAGCCAAAAGCTCGCAAGGATCAGTTAAGTACTTATAAATTCTAAGAACGCTAAAAAGAATATATTTCCGATCTTGGCACAGGTATTACAGTTATGCATGGTGACCAATTTACAGAAACTATTAAGTAAACTCTTTATATAGCATGATTTTCCTACTATGATTGACACTGTCTTACAACTGAGCTAAGAAGTAATGAAGAGGGCAGTGAGGCTGAGGCCTACTACTATCTAGATGACCCGTAAAATTCTAGAGTGTTTGCGTTTGAGGTACGTTCGATATTGAGTTTGAACGGTTTTACGAAACAGTGTGTCTTTGACTTGCGTTCGATAGGCGGTTAAACAAAAGTGCGGGACTGAGTTATTTTGAATGCGTTTCTGAGCCAGTTTTGCATAAGAAAAACCTTACTTTTGTCCTACCTATATAAACAAACATATAGCCATCTTACCAAGTGTTGGAACCATATTATTCATAGTTTAAAAAAACTTATTGTTTTAACCTTCTTGATAAATCATCTTGAAGACTTCGTTGTTTCTCTTGTCTTCTTTGTTTTGGGGAGGATTCTTATTTGACCATCAAAATAGAAAACAATCCTAACCCAATTTTCTAAGCCTTCAGAGTTCTTTAGGAGGAAGATTGGTAGTTGGAGTTCCGGCATTGCGAGTTCACAAGGTTGATCCACTCAGAGACTTCAGAGATTCTGGAGAAGGCCGCTCGGTGCGAGCTCGATGAGTTCTTTAAGTTATTATTGTCCATAGGTATTTGAGTCGGTAGAGTTGTTGTCATATGTCTTATACCATCGCTATAAGTGTTTCTCTTATAGCGGATTTGGCTGGTAGCCTATAAACCCGGTGAGATTTTTTACTCGTAAGAATTTTTCACTTCGTCAACAAAATCTTGTGTTAATTTTTCTTACTGCTTTGATATATTATTTTGATTCATATTGTTTAGACTTAAGGGTTCATGTTAATAATCCATAGAAACAATAATTATGTGATGTTTTAAATTATTGTGCATAATTACGCATTGGGTCGGAACCTTATTGATAAAATCGAATTTTCAAAGAGCATATTCATTATCCTTGTAGACACTTATAACCAAAACAAAGTGTTAGAATGCCTAGAGAACTGAAGCGAAATAAACTCTTTAGTTTCTTTTCAAACATAAGGGGCCTTAAATAAAAATCTCGTGTTGAGACCAATGTCAAATCAAATTCAAAACAACTTCTTTTTTGTATATCATGAGGTGTCATGCGAGGTGCACTAATCTATTTTATTTTGTTTGGCATTATATCAAACATATATTGGGCATAGTCTTCTACCATCATCTTATGACTTATTTACATTCTAAATCAATCTGATTCCTTCAAAATCAAGATTGCGAGATAACTTAATTCTCACCGTTGACATGAAATTATAGCCCATTCATTCTTCAAGTTCAAAGATATAGCACTAATTTAGCAAAAGCCCAAACAAATGAAGTGACATGTAAAAATGAATACCTGACTTGAAATCTTGATTCCACAATGTACGTAAATGGCTATCTAAACAAGCTAGTCATCGTGATTTCATACTGAAGGCCAAAAAAATGAGTTCTTATCAAGCTAGCATGTAAATTAAAGTGAAAACCGCACTGATCACTTAGAACAACATAGATTAGATTTCACGCATGCAAAACTGACAAAGAACTAAAAATTAATGCACACAAGACACAGATAAAACAGCTTCACAGATCCAACAAAACCCATTTGATAAAATTGCCTAAACAATGACATACTAAACATTGTTTTAATGTTTTAAAATTGCCTAAATTGATTTACTTGTAAACGCGATGAGGGGTAATAAGGAGCAAGTCATGTATCTATCTTCTCCATCAAAAGCTGAGTTGAGGTTTTGATAGTGGACAAATGTCGCGTTATAACAACATTAAAGGTTTAAGTTGAGTCGAGGTTTCCTGAACGATGTGTGAAAGTTCCTTGTAGCTCATGCATTTAAGATTAGATACACAGATCAGATCATGCATTCTAGTTAGTATTCAGACCAGGATCAGTCAGGGTAGTTTTTGTTAGTAATCAGGTTACATAGCTCCAATCAGTCATATGATTCACAGAAGTAAGCTCATGTAGCCATACCAGTTCCATGATTCATGCATAGATTAGATTAGAATCAAGCCACCACGGGTTTGGGATGGCTGTTACCACGGTTTTGGGTGATTTGGTTGGATCACACATATTTCAGTTTGGTAAGTAAGTTCAGCTCATGAATGTCAGATCAAGTAGCTTCAATCATGTAAGTTATGTCTAGTTCAGGCTCAGTTGATGCAAGTGTAGTTTAGCACTTAGATACAGCCCATACATTCTCAACTCTTACACTTAGGTATATCATACATGTTCAGTGTAGGTAGTCAGCTTTTCAGTTCATATAGTTCAGGTCAGTATCATGCATATCCAGCTTTGATATCTAGTTTCCGGTCATATAGTTTTAGGACAGTGCATACAGCTTCAGATCAGGTTAGTGTGTCAGTGAGATGCATGTCACATTTGTTAGTTCTATTTTTATTGGAAATGTCCGTAACAAAACAAGTTCAATTGAGTTGTAATTGTTAGTTCTATTTTTATTGGCAATGTCCGTAACAAAATAAGTTCAATTGAGTTGTAATGAGTCTTGAAGATTTCGGAGCAATTGGACAAGTATTAGGACAAAATCTGATGGAATTATCCGAGTAATGTTCACTCTTTTGAATATTCCTGAAGAGTTAGAGCTCCAATTAATATGAATTCAGTGGCATTGGAACGTAAACTCGAAGATGATCGCGTACATATAAAGAACGCATGATTTGGCCAAGGGACGAGAAAGTTACAAGTGTTTTAAGTTGTACCTGAAAACCAATCCACGATCCACGTTCGTGTGGCATTCGTATTTCCGTTCGAACGTTTTCAGGCAAAAACTTTACGTTTGAGTTGCGTTTGAAGTGTGTTCAAACACCCGTACGTAAGTAGGATACTTTAGACACGTTTTTAAGCCAAAATAACACTAGGAAACCCTTTTTCTTTGCGCTACCTATATAAACAAACATTGAGCCACCTTCACAATGTTGAAACACAATTCCTTTGAGCAAAAAACATTGATAGCTTTCAACCTTCTTGATTTCACCTTGAAGACTCCTTGCTTCTCCTGTCTTCTGTATGTTTGGTGAAACCTTTATTTGATTTACCATCAACACAACCAAACCCAACTTTCTAAGCCTTCAGAGTTCTTTAGGAGGAAGATTGGTAGTCGGAGTTCCGGCGTTTAAAGGTGCAGAGACAATCTACTCAGAGACTTCAGAGGTTCTGAAGAAAACCGTGGGATACGGGCTTGAGGAGTTCCTTGAGTTCTTGCAGTCTAGAGGTACTTGAGTCAGTGGAGTTGCCACCATAGGTCTTGACCATCGCTGTAAGTTTTTCTCTACATAGTGGATTGAGTTGGTAGCCGAGATACCCGAAGTGGTTTTTACTCGCACGAGTTTTCCACTTCGTCACTAAAATATTGTGCTGATTTTCTGTGATGTTTATTTATTTTCTGCATTTATATTTTGCATTGAATTAATATTTTGGGGGTTATATTGTAATTGGTTGATATTGTAGTTGCCTGTTAGAATTCCTTAGTTACAGTAATCAGGACTTGTCTTGATTATTGTGTTTAATTCCGCATAGGGTCAGAACCTTAGGATAATTACGAACTTTCAATTGGTATCAGAGCCTGAACTCGATCCTTGACCCATTAGCTATGGATCGTAGTCAACCTTTAAATTGTCCGCCATTTTTTGATGGCACAGAATATTTACATTGGAAGGTTCGCATGAGAACGTTCCTTAAGTCTTTAGATGAGAGGGTCTGGATGACAGTTGAGTACGGGTGGAAACCTCCCGTTGTTATAGTTGATGGGGTCTCTTCCCCTAAAGACAAATTGACATGGATCAAGGACGAATTTGATGCTAGCAATAGGAACAGCAAGAGTGTTAATGCCATACATGGTGCTATATGTTCTGCTGAGTTTAGGAGAATCTCTATGTGTGAAATAGCCAAGGATGCTTGGGACATCCTGCAGACTGTGCATGAGGGCACACTGTCTGTTAAAAATAATAGACTCAAGGATCTTGCTACTAGGTTTGAGGTCGCCATAATGAAAGATGATGAGACATTTGATGAGTTCTATACTGAGATTAACGACATTGTTAAATCAAATTTTAACTTAGGTGAGATTATCCTACCATTACGATAGTTAGGAAAATCCTTAGATCCCTACCTGATAAGTTCCTACCCAAGATCATCGCCATCGAGGAAAGCAATGACCTCGATCAGCTTAAACTAGAAGACCTCGTAGGAAAGCTGCAGGTTTATGAGAGAAAGCTTCCTGGTTATAAACAGCCAAAGACTTTAGCGATGAAAATCGCGTAGGAAGTTATTCATGATCCGTCTAATGATGATGATGATACCCTCACAGATCGTGATTTGGCCTTGTTTACAAAGAAGTTTAAGAAAATTCTTAAGCTTAAGAAGAATGTCCATAGTAGTGATAAGGATAGGGATGATAGGCCTAGAGAGAGTAGGCATAGCATGAGAGAGTCGAGAAAGGAGATGGGTAGTAAACCCTGTGATATCTAGTGTCATGAATGTGAAGGGTATGGGCACATTAGATCTGAGTGCCCCATTTACATAAAATCTAAGGGTAAGAAAGTCATAGAAGCCTCTCTTAGTGATTCAGAAGGTGGCTATACTTCTGATGAGCCCCCTAAAAATAAGAGCAACTATATGGCTTTTATTGCTAGTATGTCTGATGAGAGAGAGAATGATGTTAATGATGTTGATTCAGAAGTCTCTCTCGATGAGTTTGTAGATGAGGACAGTCTTCAGGTAGCTTATGCTGAACTATTTAATGAAATTTTAGCTATCAAAAAGATAAACATAGAGGTCAATAAGAGGCTGAAAGTAGTTGAGCTAGAAAAGAATGAAGCTCAAGACAACCTTGAGTAAAGCCTCTTGATGGTAGATGACCTGGAGGACATGAATAGAGGCCTAATTGATAGGGTCCAAATTTTAAAGGCCGAACTTGAAGATGCTAGAACTCAGTTGTCTGTATTTTCTAGTGGGAATAAAAAGGTGGACCGTATGTTAGGTATTAGTTTTGAGCCTAACTGTGATAAGGCGTCAACATCTAGAGCAATGCCTAAATCTCATAAACATGACTTAGGTAAGAAGCATGTTGAGTGTAATCATGTGATTCATCCGTGTTCCTCGTCCTGTGACCTAACCTCGATTTAGAGGTGTTGTGGGTAAACCTCGCTCCCATCTGAGGTTTGTGCTTGTGTGCCATCATTGTGGCAAGGCATGACACATTAGGCCTAAGTGCTCCATGTTGCACAAATAAAATAAAAGGTCTAAGAGTGTGTCACATAGATTTGCTACTTCAAATCTAGTTTCTCAAGTTTCTGCACTAACCAAACAAGCTCAATTCCTTAGTGAGAAACTTGTTGTGTTGTCAAAGAATTCTCAAGTGGAAGAGATTCCTAAGAAAGTTTGGGTGAGGAAACAAGATATCTTCCCAACTACTTCTAAGTGCCTTGATAGGCATGGTGAGAGTGCATTTCGGTGTAACTCTTCCTAGAAGTTTCATGTGTTTTCCCATTACATGTGTGTGTGGGTGTGTTTTATGTTTTTTCACGTTTATTTTCTTTTAACTATATATGGGTGTGTGTATTTTGTTTTTGTTATATATTCCTTGGTATATAAGATGGAAACCCGGACATAAATTTCATAGCCGATTCTGAATGGACGGTAGTATGATCTGTACTTGGGATACAACCCCACGTACCATTGGATATTGTCAAGCCATGTTGTGTCTTTTTTTTTGTGCGTGTTAAAACTGAAAAATAAAAAAATATAATTTGAAAAAGACTAAAAAATATTTTTGTGGCTTATTCGAGCATGAAAAGCATGGGCATGTGATCCTGGTATGTAGGATATATGATTATGCATGTATAATATGCTTTTATTTTTCTTGATGCTCTATATGCATGTGTGTGTGTGATAAAAACTCTTGGTATATCTTGTTCTTGCACCCCACATACACAATTTTATTATGTCAGGGCTTGATCCCATGTATGAGTTTTTGGACTGGCAATCTAATTTTTATCATACTTTGTTTACTGAATAATGTGACCTTTGACTAGATGACCTTACTATCCCCTGGTAATCTCAAAAAAGAAATAAAAATAAATAAATTTACGTGAGACTCAAGTGCAAAAGAGCCAATGGGCCAAATTCAAAAGATAAGGGCAAAAACCCTTCACTCGAAAGAGTTGTTATTTATGAGCTCATGATTGTTACGGGGAAAATATCATAGCATGCAGCCAATGTTGCTTAATTTCAGGTCCTAGTGGTGCTGGGTTTGAACATCTATTTTGTGGACTTGGTTTGTTAAGAGATGGGTTTCTTTAGCTGTGTCCAGCTCATAAAATAAGGTCTTAAGCCTTGCTTCGTTGTGCACTTATTTTTCCCGCAAGTGCTTGTTATGCTTTGGTGTTTATGTCATGTGCATAAGTGTTGTATTTAGCCAAACTTAAAATGATGTATATTATTTAATGTCATAAATAGCTTAATACTGACTGGGTATCATTGTATTTGCTTGAAGTGCTATTTCAGTCAGTTTTTTTATAAGCATTTATTTTTACCTCATTGTGTGTCTGTGTATGCTTCACGTTTTTCCATACATTTTTTCTTTGCATATCTCTGAGTGTTTACTTCCCGTTTGATCATATGCTAACTGTGTGGGCCTGTTAGTGTGGGGGAGTAAGTTTTGTTTTTTTTGTTTGCATATACTCTTGCATGAGTTTTCTCCTATTGTTTATCCCGGTACCTTCGTCCTTTGTCATTTCGCGATAAAAATGGGGAGAGTAGATTAAGGGGGAGTAGTAGCGTAGAATATCCTTTTCATATCTCCGTTTTAGGAGAGTTAAGATTAAGGGGGAGAAGGATATCTACTTGTTCATGCATGAGTTTTATACCTGCTTAATGTTAAACTTGTTAATCCCAATGCTTTTCACGGTATATTGTTGTTTGTGGATGTTTCAGGTTAGCATGTTTGTTGCTGAGGTGACATTGATTTGAAGACTACTTGGTTAGGTATTAGATCGAGTCTTAATGTAATAAGTCACTGTTTTGATGGTTGCAGTTGGCTATTTTCTTTTTGGGTCTATTACCGTAGTCTTTGTATTAGGTAGTGTTTTGTCACGGAATGCCAAAGAGGGAGATTGTTAGTTCTATTTTTATTGGCAATGTCCGTAACAAAATAAGTTCAATTGAGTTGTAATTGTTAGTTCTATTTTTATTGGCAATGTCCGTAACGAAACAAGTTCAATTGAGTTGTAATGAGTCTTGAAGATCTCAGAGCAATTGGACAAGTATTTGGACAAAATCTAATGGAGTTATCCGAGTAATATTCACTTTTTTAATATTCTAGAAGATTTAGAGCTCCAATTGATATCAGGTAAGTGGCATTGGAAAGTAGACTCGAAGATGATCGTGTACATATAAAGAATGCATGATTTGGCCAAGGGACGAGAAAGTTACAAGCGTTTTAAGTTGTACCTAAAAACCTATCCGCGATCCACATTCGTGTGGCATTCGTATTTATGTTCGAACGTTTTCAGGAAGAAACTTTGCTTTTGAGTTTCGTTTGAAGTGCGTTTGAATTCCCGTGCGTAAGTAGGATACTTTAGACACGTTTTAAAGCCAAAATAACACTAGGAAACCCTTTTTCTTTGCCCTACCTATATAAACAAACATTGAGCCACCTTCATAAGTGTTGAAACACAATTCCTTTAAGCAAAAAACATTGATAGCTTTAAACCTTCTTGATTTCACCTTGAAGACTCCTTGCTTCTCTTGTCTTCTGTATTTTTGGTGAAACCTTTATTTGATTTACCATCAACACAACCAAACCCAACTTTCTAAGTCTTCAGAGTTCTTTATGAGGAAGATTGGTAGTCGGAGTTCCGGCGTTTAAAGGTGCAGAGACAATCTACTCAGAGACTTCAGAGTTTCTGAAGAAAATCGTGGGATACGGGCTTGAGGATTTTCTTGAGTTCTTGCAGTCTATAGGTACTTGAGTCAGTGGAGTTACCCCCATAGGTCTTGACCATCGCTGTAAGTTTTTCTCTACATAGTGGATTGGGCTGGTAGCCGAGATACCCGGAGTGGTTTTTTACTCGCACGAGTTTTCCACTTCGTCACCAAAATATTGTGTTGATTTTGTGTGATGTTTATTTATTTTCTGCATTTATATTTTGCATTTAAATAATATTTTGGGGTTATATTGTAATTGGTTGATATTGTAGTTGCCTGTTAGAATTCATAGTTACAGTAATCAGGACTTGTCTTGATTATTGTGTTTAATTCCGCATAGGGTCAGAACCTTAGAATAATTACGAACTTTCAACATTAGCATTTTATCACGTGAAATCTCATATCAGATTAATAGTTTAGGTTACATCAGTTCAGGTCGTGTTAACCAGTAAGTTTCCAAGAGTCAATAATCAGATCATGCAGGTCAGAATCACAGTAAGATCATGTAGTTTCTGTTAGGCATATTAGGTATACAAGTTCAATGCATGTAGCTTCAGTACAGATCATGTAGAGTAAGAATCGGGTTCAGTTCAATTATCTTTAAATCAAAATGTATTCAGTGTCAGCATATCAGCTCAAATAGATTCAGTACAGATCAGGTTAGCAGGTCAGCTCCCAGGTCATTAGTGTTAGGTTTGGTGCTCAGAGCGCCAATTCGGATCATATTTATGTCTGATTCATGAATACGAGCAATACCTTTTTCCTTGATATTACTAATTTAAATGGTAGCACCTCTTGTCTTGTATATACGTATTCGATCTAATTTCGATTAGATTGATTAGATTGAAACTAAATCTGGTTTAGTGATATGTATATATATTAAACAAAGACCCCAGAATTTACAACGTAGAGCGCAGTTACAACATAGCTTGTAATTGACATTGGGAAGTGTCACTATAAGTTGTATATCCTTAAATTAAGTTCCTGGTCAAGATTTACTGACACGGGTCGGTTAGTAAAATCCGCTGAGACCAGTACATCTCGTATATCGGACTAGGTTCGATGGTTTATCCCAATGAACCATGAGTCTTGGGAGACTCGTATAGACGTGTAGGTGTTTATTTGATAAACATTGAACGACTCACTGAATATTTCCTAATAGATGGTACACCAACGTCAATAGGAATCTTCTCAGGTTGAATAGCATAGTGATTCTTTGACTTGAGATACCACTGTGGATATATGAGTTATCCTCCACATTTAGATGGAAGTCACGTCATTGATCTATTTAGAAATGATCCGTCAGTTCTGTGTACAGAGCATAGGTAGTCCATCATGTGATTAGCAATCTGTTAAATCTATGGCCATAGTATACTTCGGAAGTGAGTTCCGAATTTTATTTAGAGATTGCTAATAGATATGTCGACGGGATTATTCATATAGAGATTTGACGTTTATATCTATATCTCTGAGATAATCCGGATACCTGTGATAGATGGATTATACGTATACAGTGACCTCGACATGTATGATTCAGCGAGTTTATTCGTGGTCGCCATAATTTACGAGTGGGTGAATTATGGACACGAAATTGGATTTCGTGACGGATATGCCTGAATCTAGAGAGTCTCACTAATGAAATATACTCGTAGAGTACTAGGGCAACTGTTATGAATAATACTGATTATTTATAACTCGTTTAATGGTTAAACGAAAAATACATGCAATCGGGACCTAACGGTCATTTCCGAATTAATGTGTATTTGTATTTCATACTTGATTTTATTAAATACACATTAATAAAATATCAAATTGTGTTTTTTGATATAAATCATTAATATATGTATTTGAGATATTTATTGTAAATATAATACATATATTTAAGATATTTATATTTATTATTTAATTATTTAATTGTTAAATAATTAAATTTATTTATAAAATAAATATCTTTTAATAATGATTTGCTTTATTAAAGCTTGGAAATAGCATGATGCCATTGGAACACATTTTTTTTGCTTTATTAAAGTTAAAGTGTTAACTTTAATTTAGCAAAATGTGTACCAATTAAATTGAAACAAAAATTAAAAAAATTGTTTTTTATTTTTGTTGAATTTCGAAAATGGTGTTATTATTTTAAAAAAATTTTTTGTTTCATTTTGAACACTTAGACAAGTTACACAAATATTTTACAAATAGAGTTGAGAGAAAATGGTGGAAGAAAGAAAGAAAACAGAGGCAAAAACATGGAAATTTTGTAAGTTTTTCAAACTTTCTTCTACATGGAAATTGTTTCTATTTATCTTAACTTCAATTTGTATTGCAAAGAGTTGATGTCTCAACTCTTTGGGTTTGTAAAGCTTGTTGGATGTGATTAGCATGTATGGATAATTTATAAGCTTATTAGTATAATCAAGCTTATAAGATTAATTTGTAATCTAAGTTGCCATTCTAGAGTTGATTAGCCATTCATAATTAACCTAGAATTGTTCTTGATTAATTTCATGATGGTGAGACTTGATTGGTGTGGTAATTGATTGATTAAAGTGTTGAATTTTGTCAATTTAATGTAAATTGTCCAATTTGAGTAATTTATGAAATTAGGGTTCTTAACCCATTCAAATTTTGGGGCTTTTCATATATATGATATAATTGTATGTATATTTGATGTATGTCAAATTTGGGATTGATTGGATTTGATCTTGATGTATTTTGAACAAATTGGGCCAAATTGCAATTAATACAAAATCTGGGCTATTTTCATAAATTCTGGAAAATTCTGGGCATTTTCGGAAATTCTGGAAATTTTCTGGTTTGTGTTGTAAAATTGTAAAAATTATTTTGGGATTGATTTGGAATCAATTAAATATGTATTTAAATATTTAAGGACCAAAATGATTAAATTGCAAAACTTTGGGGTCTCATAGCAATTAATGATAAATCTGATTTTTCAGATAAAAATTCAGTTTTTATTAATTGAGTAATTAGAATAAATTAGTTTATTTTAATTGCCCAAGAAAAATATTTATCGGAAATTATTTCGGAGTGAAAATACGGGAAAACGGTGAAAACGGCGTTACCGGATAACGGCTACCCAAACAGTGATCTGGACACTGTTCGGGCAGCCCATGAACTGTCCAAATATTTTTGGAGCTGACCCGGGCAGTCCCCATGAGCATTGGTCGGTCGGTTTGGCCGGAAACGCGTTTTATGCTATTTTGCGGAAAATTATTTTCGCAAAAGTTTCGCGGTGTTTCTATATTATTTATGTTGTTATATGATATCGAATAAATAATTTTAGGTGAAATATGAATGAATTATTAACATTTGATATCGAATAATTTATTCGTAAGTTTAAAAATTTTAAACTACGATTTCGCCCGAACAGCGCTTCTTCCGTTGCGCCTCCCTGATTTGACCCTAACAATTAGATAGTAGTTAGGTTGACAGCTTCCAAGTTTTATTTTAGTCCAGCCTAGCCAGTAGGTTCATAGCTCATGTAGTCACGCCTTAGATATTAGTACTCAGATCACGTCTTATCTACTTCCAACTTCAGATTTCGTTCAGTGATTGTCACAGATCGTTGTTCATATCTTTGGAAATCAGTTTTCAATTTTTTCCTATATTTTTGTTTCCAGCTTACATGTATTTTTTTATCAGCTCATTTTATTGGCCCTCAGTCATTCACTCACTGGGTCTTTCATAAGATCTGACCAACCCCACTCTCTAGTTATTTCACAGTTGATAGGTTCAAGCATGTTGAGGCAAGCTTTGGGGAGACGGGATGCAGTAGCAGTCATTACACATCGATCGTTAGAGTCGAGTCTGGGAATACTTAGTCATTGTCAGTCAGGCCACGAGGCCTTGTATAAATTCATATGTTTAAGTGTTGTATTGGTCGTAAATATTAGTTTGTATATGTATTAAGTATTTATACAGTCTTGTGTTTATGTTATTTATATTTATATATATGTAAGATGTGTTAAATTATAGTTTTGTAGTCAGTCAGCTAGTAAATCAATCAGTGTATATCAGGGATTGAGATGATGACTAGGCTGTCTCCTACCCATCACATGCTCGGAATTATCGGGGTGTGACAAGCCTTTACCTTTGAGTTGTAGAACTTAAGTTCTCTTTTATACTGGTAAGCTCCCTCAAACTTCTCAATAGGATTGATAGGGTTCACAAAATCAACATAAGGCCCATCCGTTGAGCATATCAGAAACCCAATGACGCCACTGCAACCAAGTAAATAATTCTCAATGAAAACAATATACAGTAAAACACTAAAACCCAAGCCCATCAAATGGTGCTTTTATCTCACTTTATTGACATTTTTTGAAAATTATCAATAACAAAGTATCAGTAAAATCCATTTTTGGCATAGTGTATAACAATACTATTTATTCTCCTTTTCTCACCGGGGTACTTATAAATCTACGTTGGTGTGGATGCTGAACTTCGCCTGAGGTCCATAATCGAGAATTTGTATAATGGGGCACTAGCGATCCTACAAAACAAAGGTAGAGTGAGTGAGGAGTTCCTACTCACCGGTGTGGTGAGTTCCGTAGGCTCTTCGATCCTCAAGTCAGTAGTGATAACGAGCGGAAAATATGGAAGAGCAAGGTTCAAGGTTACTTTGAACTTCGTAGACTGCCGTGAGGGCGGTGAGCCGATGTTTAGAGGATGATCTCTTTTGAGAGCTCTGGTATGAGAGTTAAAAAACCTCTCCCCCGATTCTGATTTCTATGACGTTTTATAGGCTATTATGAGGTGGATCTCTTTAATACATTAAATGATAAACTCTTCGGTGTAAGAAACGACTAACCACATAGGGTAATTAAGATATTTTTCGGTTTGGCTATTGGAAAGTCAGTGGGTTGTCTTGTGGGATTTCATTGGTATATGGGCCTGAGATGTGTTCAATTCTTTGGTCTAACCTTGGCCCATGAATGGGCTGTTTGATGGAATTGGGCTTTGTTGAGTAGAGTTTAAGTCTTGAGGCTGGATACTGCTAGATATACGGGTTTTCATTGATATTGGGTTCGACGTGAAATGATGATTTTGCCCTTGGCTTAAATTTGGCCCGTACAATTTGTCATATACTCTCTAAGTCAATGAGTTCTTGGCTTCGAGAGTATTTGACGAGTATGTCTCCTGGGGTATGTGTAAAGCACGCAAGCGTACCTGGATTTAATGTCGTTTGGACCTGTTAATGATCATACCATGTTGATAGAGCTAAGTACATATTCGGGGATGATCTTCAGCCGACCAGTCTTGGACGTTGATATCGTTTGGACCTGTCCAAGGTTATATCATGCTAATGAAACTAAATAAATATCAAGGATAATCCTCAGTTGACCAAATCTGGTTGTTATTGTTGCTCGGTCTTGGGATAATCCACGGACGACCCGACTTGGGTGTTGATGTTGCTTATACCTGGGATGATCCTCAGTCGACCCGACCTTGGCGTTGATGTTACTTAGACCTAAGATGATCCTCTATCGACCCGACATGGGTGTTGATGTAGCTTGGACCTGGGATGATCCTCGGTCGACCCAACCTATGTGATAATGTAGCTTGCACCTGGGATGATCCTCGGTCGACCCGATCTGGGCGTTGATGTTACTCGGACCTAGGATGATCCTCGATCGACCCGACCTGGGTTTTGATGTTGTTAGGGTTGGTGCTCGGAGCTCCAATCTGGATCGTATTTATGTCCGATTCATGAATACGAGCAATATATTTTTCCATAATATTACTTAATTATGGTTACACCTTTTGTCTTTTATTATATATATTCGATCTAATTCATTAGATTGAAACTAAATCATTTTTAGTGATATATATATATATATTAGACAAAGACCCGATAATATATAATGTAGTGCACAATTACAACATAGCTTGTAATTAACATTGGGAAGCGTCACTACTGGAAATATATTATCAAATTAAGTTCCTGATCAAGATTTACTGACATGAATCGATTAGTAAAATTTGCTGAGACCAGTACATGTTGTATATCGGACTTGGTCTAATGGTTTATCCCAATGAACCATGAGTCTCGGGAGACTTGAATAGACGTGTATGTGTTTATTTGATAAACACTGAACGACTCACCGAATATTACCTAATAGATGGTACACCAACGTCAATAGGAATCTTCTCGGGTTGAGTAGCATAGTGATTCTTTGACTTGAGATACCACTGTGGATATATGAGTTATCTTCCACACTTAGAAGACAGTCACGTCACCGATCTATTTAGATCAGACCTCCGCCTGTTCGTTGGGTGTGGACTCATGCTCATGATATCCTGTGTGTATCAAGATAGGGTCTATCAGTCCTGTGTACAGGGCATATGTATTCATTATATGATTAGTAATCTGTAAAATCAATGGATGTGGTATACTTCAGAAGTAAGTTCCGAGTGTTATTTAGAAGATTGCTAATAGATACGTTGATAGGATTATACCTATAGAGAGTTGACGTTTATATCTATATCTCTGGGATAATCCGGATACCTGTGACGGGGGGTTATATGTATGCAATGACCTTGACCTGTATGATTCAGCGAGTTTATCTGTGGTCGTCATAATTTACGGGTGGGTGAATTATGAACACGAAATTAGATTTCGTGACAGATATGCCTGAATCTATAGAGTCTCACTAATGAAATTTACTTATAGAGCACTAGGGAAACTTTTATGAATAATGGAGATTATTTATAAATCGTTTAACCGTTAAAAGAAAAATACATACAAATGGACCTAATGGTCATTTTATAATTAATTTGTATTTGTATTTAATATTTGATATTATTAAATACACATTAATTAATTATCAAATTATTATATTTGACATATATCATTAATATATGTATTTTGATTATTTAATGTAAATATAATACATATATTTAAGATATTTGTATTTAATTATTTAATTATTTAAATGTTAAATGATTAAAATAATTATTTATAAATATCTTTTACATGATTAATGGTTAGGAAATGGCACCATTTGATTGCTAACACTTGTTAAATTACTTTATGGTAAAGGTTATCATTTAGAACAAGTAACTAATCAAATGAAAATGAAATGAAATTGAAATGAAATTAACAAAAATCTTGTATTTATTTTTCTCACATTCACGCCCAATTGAGGAAAATATATAAGGATTTTTTTATTTCATTTTCTTTTAACCAACACAAGTTACCACATATTTACTAAGTAAAGTTTGAGAGAAAGTTGAAGAACAAAAGATAAAAGCTTGGGAAAATTTTGATTTTGTAAGTATTTTCTTATTTTCTTCAACTTGAAAATTGTTTCCATGTTTCTAAGCTTCAATATGTGTTGCTTATAATTTTCTCTACTCTTTAATTATGTAAGTTAATTGATTGGAAACTTGTTGGAAAGATGTTGCATGTGTGTATGAACAAAGTATGCTTATAATTGGTTATTAAGCATTCTTTTGATTAATTAGTAATCAAGTTGCCACTCTAGAGTTTTAAGGCCACTCATTTATGACCTAGAATTATTTTTGAGTCGTTTCATGATTTTGAGACTTGTTTGGTGGGGTAAAGATTGGATTCAAATATTGAACTTGTTTAATTTGGTGTATTTTGTCAATTTGAAGAAATTGTAAAATTAGGGTTCATAAGCCTTTCCATATTTGAGGATTTTCATATATGTGGTGTATTATGATGTATATATGATGTATATTAAATTTGAGATTGATTGGATATGATCTTGACTTGCTTTGAACAAGAAATGACTAAAATGCAAAACTTGAAAAATTCTGGGGCTTCTCGGTAATTTGACAAAAATTTAGATTTTGCGTTGCAATTTGTATTTTCATGAATTTTGTATTTTCATGAATTAGACATGAATAAATCATTTTGGGATTGATTTGGAATCACTTAAATGTATATTTGACAATTTGAGGACCAAAATGATCAAAATGCAAAATTATGAGGTTATTTCGGAAATTATAAGAAATTTGATTTCTTGGTTTAGAATTTCAAATTTTATGTATTGAGTAATTAAAATAAATAAGTTCATTTTATCGGAAATTGATTCGGAGCGAAAATACACGAAAACGGTGAAAAACGGCGTTACCAGGTAACGGCTGCCCAAACAGTGAACTGGTCACTGTTCGGGCAGCCCTAGAACTGTCCAAATATTTTTGGGGCTGACCTGGGCAGTCCCCATGTGCATTGGTCGGTCGGTTCGGCCAGAAACGTGTTTTTATGTTATTTTGTGAAAAAATGTTTTCGTAAAAGTTTTACGGTGTTTGTATATTATTTATGTCGTTATTTGATATTGAATAAATATGTTTAGGTGAAATATGAATGAATTATTAATATTGGATATTGAATAATTTATTCGTAAGTTTAGAAATTTTAAACTACAATTTCGCCCGAACCGCGCTCATTCCACTGCGCCGCCCTGATAAAACCCCAACAGATGTAGCTTGGACCTAGGATGATCCTCGGTCGACCCAACCTTGGTGTTGATGTAGCTTGCATCTGGGATGATCCTCGATCGATCGAATCTAAATATTGATGTAGCTTGGACCTATCAAAGGTCATATTTAAAGAAAACAAATAATAATTAAGGATGATCCTCAGTCGACCAGATGAAGGCTAAGACAATCCTCAGTCGACCAAACCAGATAAGGGTCGGGGGAGTCTTCAACTTCGTCCAGACCAGATAAATGTCTCGGGTCTTGAACTTGACTCGACATGAGCTATTGGGGAATGTTCTCGTTGACTGGACTAGATGAAGGCTCTTATAATCTCCAATCGACCAAATCACCTAAGGGTCGAGGGAGTTTTCAATGTCGTATGGACCAGATGAAGGTCCAGGTCTTGAACTCGACTCGACATGAGTTATTGAAGAATGTTCCCGTCGACTGGACTAGATTCAGGCCAGGATAATCTCCAGTCGGCCAAACCAGCTAAGTATCGTCTGGACTAGATGAAGGTCCAGGTCTTGAACTTTACTCAAGATGAGTCATTGCGGAATGTTCCTAGTCGACTGAACCAGATAAAGGTTCAGGAAAATCTCTAGTCGACCAAACCAGCTAAGGGTCAGGGGAGTCTTCAATGTCGATTGGACCAGATGAAGGTCCAGATATTGATGTATGTCATAT
Source organism: Zanthoxylum bungeanum (assembly GCA_019454045.1). Taxonomy (NCBI): domain Eukaryota; kingdom Viridiplantae; phylum Streptophyta; class Magnoliopsida; order Sapindales; family Rutaceae; genus Zanthoxylum; species Zanthoxylum bungeanum. The sequence goes on from SKCR01032124.1 coordinate 24,764, forward strand.
GACATTGCCTGTGAGCTTGAAACTACGAATCATGGTTAGCAACAAGGAAATAATACTTTTACCTGTTGTCTAGAGACTGGGTCGTCTGAAATTTTTGATAGAATCTGGAAGTTAGCCAACGGTGTCGTGTCGATTGGAACTCATTTGGCTATGAAGTTGTCTGCATGAAATTACGAATATGACTACAAGGTTGTGAAGTTTATACCTCTCAGATGGAAACCATGTTAGCTGAGTCGGAGGGTGGTCCTCTGATGTCCTCTGAGACAGTGGTCCACCATATCGTTTGGGCTATATACGAGTCTTTGAGAGTCTTCACTCCAGTATACATCATAAAGGTATATGAGAGTCTTCACTCCACTAGACCCGACGCTACATCTGATGGAGGTCAAGTGACTTTGATCGATTGAACCTGATGGAGGTCCAAGAGACTTCGGTAGACTAGACCTGATGGAGATCCTTGTGGTTCTTCACTTTACCCGACCTAATGAAGGTTAGATGACTCGGTCAACTAGACCTGATGGATGTCTTTGGAGTTCTTCACTCTACCCGACCTGATGAAGATTAGGTGACTCGGTCGACTAGACCTGATGGATATCTTCGGGGTTCTTCACTCTACCTGACCTGATGGAGGTCCTTGGGATTCTTCACTTTACTCGACCTGATGAAGGTCATGAGGCTTTGGCCGACTAAACCTGGTGGAGGTCCTCGGGGCTCTTCACTCTACCCGACCTGATGGAGGTCATGGGGATTCTTCACTCTACCCAACCTAATGAAGGTGAGGTGGCTACAGTTGACGGAACTTGATGGAGGTCCATGAGACTTTGGTCGACTGGACCTAATGGAGGTCCTCGAGGTTCTTCACTCTACATGACCTGATGGAGGTCGTGGAGATTCTTCACTCTACCCGACCTGATGAATGTGAGGTGGCTACGGTCGAATGGACCTGATGGAATTTTGTTGAATGGTCCTGATGGAGGACTTCTTACGTAGTCAGAAGTTGACGGTAATCCATACATGTCGTATGGAGAATAGATGACAATCATTCCATGTCAATTGGAGAAGATGAATATCCTTTCAAGTCGTATGGAGAATATGAAAATCCTTCCATGTAGTTTGGAGTAGATGACATTCCATCAATGTCGTCTTAGAAAGATGACAATCATATCATATCGTATGAAGGAGATGAAGATTCATTCATGTCGTTTGGAGAGAATGACTATCCTCTCATGTAGTTTGGAGTCGAAGGCAATCTATCCATGTCATATGGGAATTATGGGTATCCGTCCACGTCATTAGGAGTTGACGGCAATCTTTCCATGTAGTCTGGGTCTGTGGATCCATTATATAGCCTCGTGTCTAGGGGGCTGAACTTCCTGTTGGGGTTGGTGCTCAAAGCGCCAATTTCCGGTTGTATTTCTTTGAGAATACTACTGTAAAACGTTTTATTATGAATAATATAAGCAGTTTCTGTAATATAATATATCTTTTAATATGGTAAAGACATAATTGACCGTAGGATGATTAGTCATGATACTGTTGCAAAAGCGTCGCAACTGACATTGAGCTGTATGATGACATTGTCATTCTCAGACAGTTCCTGGTCAAGGTTTACACTACTTGGTCAGTAAAGTAAACTCGTTGAGACTGGTACATGTCGTATATTGGAATATATGATTCCAATGGTTTCTCAATGAACCATGAGTCTTGGGGACTCGTATAGACGTGTAGGTATTTATAGCGGATAGACACTGAACGACTCACCGAATATTCTTAATGGATGGTACACCAACATCAATAAGAATCTTCTCGGGTTGAGTAGCATTTGTGATTCTTCGACTTGAGATACCATTGTGGGCACATGAGACATCCTCCATACTTAGATGGCAGTCACATCACCGATCTATTTAGATCAGACCTCCGCCTGTTCGTTGGGTGTGGATAGATCCTCAAGGTGTTCTGTGTGTGTCTAGATAGGATCCGTCAGTTCTGTGTACAGAGCATAGGTAGTCCATTTATGATTAGCAATGAGATAAAAATAATGGGCCCGTGGTACACTTTAGAATTGAGTTCTAAGTGTTCTTTTTTTAGATTGCTAATAGAGACGTCGACGGGATAGTCCCTATAGAGATTTAACGTTTACATCTATATCTATGGGATATATCCGGATACATGTGACGGAGGAATTATACATATGCCATGACCTCGACCTGTATGATTCAGCGATTTTATCCGTGGTCGTCATAATTTACGGGTGGGTAAATTATAGACACGAAATAGGATTTCTTGACGGATATGTCTGAATCTAGAGAGTCTCACTAATGAAATATACTCGTAGAGCACTAGGGCAACATTTATAAATAATACTGATTATTTATAAATCGTTTAAAGGTTAAACGCAAAATACATGTGAAGTGACCCAATAGTCATTTTCTAATTTTTTTATATTTGCATTTAATGATAGATTTTATCAAATATACATTAATTAATTGTCAATTTGAGATATTTAAATAATATCATAAATATATATGTATTTGATATTTAATGTAAATATAATACATATATTTAATATATTTGTATTTAAATAATTATTTAATTATTAAATTAATTAAAAATATAAATATCCTAAGTTGTGATATTTATTTAAATGACTTTAGTTGCCTTGTTATAAAGTTATTAAAGTTCTAATGATTAAATATAACAAGTTGATAAAGCTTATTAAATGAAACAAAAATGAAAAAATATCTAGATATTTTCTTTGCTTCAAATTCTGCCAAGGGCCAATTTTTGGTGAAGTATATATTGTTTATTTCATTTTTAGGGTTTCATAAGTTCATTAGACATCAAAAATAAACAAAAGAAGTTGAGAGCAAAGCTTGAAGGCTAAAGAATAAACTTTGAAAATCTTTATTTTTGTAAGTATTTCTTTAAAGTCTTCAACATAGAAAATATTTCTAACATACTTAGCTTCAATTTTTGATGCTTTGATGTTATCTCTACTCTTATAGTTTGTGTTTACTTAGTTGTGAACTTGAATGAAAGATATATGCATGTAAGTAAGCTTGAAATGGTTTCAAAGCCTTACTTTTGATTCTTTGGAAATCAAGTTGTCATTCTAGAGTTGTTGAGCCACTCCTTGGTGACCTAGAATTATTCAAGAGTTATTTAAAAGTGGTGAGGCTTGTTTGGTGAAGTAATGAATGGATTAAAGTGTTGGATTTTAAAGATTTAGTAAAATTGGTCAATTTGATTAAATTGAAAAATTAGGGTTCATAACCCATTCCAAAATTGGGGCTTTTCATATATGTGATGTATTATGTAGTGTATATGATGCATGTAAAATTTTGGGTTGATTGGATTTGATCTTGGCATGTTTGAACAAAATGGACCAAATTGCAATTGATTGAAAATTTTGGGGGTGCTCTCGGCATTAGGCTAAAAATTGGGGATTTGTGTGAAATCTGATTTTGATGTATTGGATATATTGAAAAACATTTTAGAAATGATTTAGAATCATCCAAAATTATATTTGATAATTTTTGTACTAAAATGATCAATTTGCAAAGTTATGGGGGCAATTCGGTAATTAATAAGAAATTTGATCTCATGTGTAATTTTTCAGAATTTGATAGTTGAATAATTAAATAAATAAGTTTATTTGATAGATCCGAGAAAAATTTTGAAATCAAAAATATTTTGATTTTCCACTATTCCGCTGCGTTACCGGATTTTCGCCATAAAACCCCTACAAAATGGTATCAGAGCGAGTCTGATTCTGGCCACCCTAATATGATTATGCCTTTTAAATTCAATGTTTAATTTAATCATTGCTTGTTACATGCATGTATTTATTTAATTTTATTAAATAAAGTAAAAAACATCTTTTTACGGAAAATCCCTAATTAATAAGGTTTTATGTGAATTATGTATTTGATGCATATTACATGGTTCGTCTTGTCCATACGGTTTATGAATATTTTTTCGTGACTACATCCGAGACCGTGCCTCTGCTGTGAGGGTGTATCCAATAGAAATTTATTTATGTCGGATGTATATTAGATAATAGATAAATTCAAGCGAAAGCGGAATCCTGAACATGCCCAAGCTGTCAGGGTTACGTAAGTAGCTTGAGTTTATCATTGACGAGTTTAACCTTGGTACGTCTCCTTGTGAACGTGCCAAAGCTGTCACAACGAGAAACGACCAGGACCGGAAATCCAGGAGTCACTATTGAGTGATTGACAAATGAGTTGTCTACCTGATGAATATATGTAGGCGAGACAGTGCCTCTTCTGTGAGCTGAAATATATTCACGGGATCCACCTTTCACTATTTGTATTTAATCTAATTATTAAATCTTTGTATTCTGTTTGGGGATTACAATATTGTATGATTTAGTGGGAGGGGAATTTTTAGATTAAAAATCCATGATCTAGTTAATGCTTTTGATATTATATGAAATTGCGTGTATCTGCTAACCGTTTTGCGTAATCTATATGATAGATTTGCGATGGCGGCACCATCTACTAATCAGTTTGCCCGTATGTTGGATGCGAAAAAACTCAAAGGCGCTGAGAACTTCGTTGATTGGGACTTGGATTTGAGGATTGTCCTCGATTCCGAGAAGTTGGGATATGTTCTTGAGGGTCCGCTGCCCCTTGCTGTGGCAGAGGATGCAACACCGAAGGAACTCCAAGTTTTCCAAGCTTGGAAGGATGATGATTTAAAATTTAAATCATACATCCTAAGTTCGCTGACACCGGGACTCAAGAAACAATACTATGGCATGTTAGATGCGTATAGTATGATGACGCGATTACGAGAATCATTTCAGAACCAAGAACAACTTGTTGTTCACAAAGTTGTGATGGAACTGTTCCACGCGCAACTGGACGAGGGGCAAGCTGTGAGCTCACATGTTCTTCACATGATCGATTTGATCGATCAACTGAGGCAACATAATCTCCCTCTGAATGAAATTCTTGGTAGGAGTGTCATTCTTGGTTCGCTCCCAACTTCATATCGCCAATTCGTGATGTATTTCAACATGAATGGGATTATCTGTACCTACCATGAGCTGCATAGAATACTGCTCACGGTGGAAGAAGACTTAAGGAATGGAGTACCGACTCGCCCTCCGAAACCTACTTCACTTTCTGCTTCTTCCCAGACCTGGTCAAAGGGAAATAAGACGAAAACGAAGAATAAGAAGAAGGGTTTTGGTTCTCAACCGCAGCGAAAGATAGCAAAGCCCAAGAGGGCTTCTGACGACAAATGCCATCACTGCAGCAAATTCAGGCACTGAAAAATGAACTGTCCTGACTACATTGCCCAGCTGAGGAATGAGAGAGCATCTACATCTGGTACATTTATTTTTCCAGTTATTGATATCTCTTTAGCTTGTGAAGCCATTACATCCAGCTGGATTTTAGATTCTGCTTGTCCTGTTCACATTTGCAATTCATTGCAGGTGCTGAAGGAAAATAAGAAACTGAAGCCTGGAGAGATGTAGTTGAGATTTGTGAGTAGAGACTCTCTGGATGCAGTTGCAGTGGGAGTATGCGAGATCCCTTTGCCGAATATGACACTTTTGTTATATGACTACTACTTTATACCAGGATGTGTAGCTAATATTATATCTCTTTTTGTATTGGATACAGAAGGTTATTGTATTAATATTAAGAATTGTTCTTTGTATTTATATGATAAACTTAGTATTTAGATCCTTTGTTGTCCAAACCAGCATGGTCATTACACATTGCAAACTTCTAAAGATATTTTAAATACTGGAGTTAATAAAGGCAGTTTACCTGTTGTTAATAATACTGAACTTTGGCATATGTGGCTAGGTCATATAGACGTTAAACGTCTTATCCAATTGGTTAGGAATGGTTTGATACCAGATCTCACCATTGAACTATATCCAACTTGTGAATCGTGTATTTATGGTAAGATGACCAAAGCCCCATTTTCAAGTGTTGGACATCGTGCCACTAACTTACTGGAACTCATACATTCTGATGTATGTGGTCCACTAAGTCAGACTGCTCACAGTGGTTATTCGTACTTCATTACCTTTATCGATGATCTGTCACAGTACGATTATGTCTATTTGATGCAACATAAATCAGAAACCTTTGAAAAGTTCAAAGAGTTCCGAAATGAAGTAGAAAAACAAACTGGTCAATATATTAAATGCCTTCGATCCGATCGAGGCGGCGAATATATGAGCAGTGAGTTCATGGATTATATGAAGTAGAATGAGATTCTCGCTCAATATACTCCTCTAGGTACTCCACAACACAATGGAGTACCAGAGAGGATAAATCAGACTTTATTGGATATGGTCCGATCGATGTTGAGTTTTACAGATTTGCCATATTACTTATGGGGCTACTCTCTTTTAACAGTTGCACATCTTTTGAATAAGATTCCTTCAAAAGCTATTCATACGACTCCGTATGAGATGTGGACCGGTAGGAGACCAAATCTTAGTTATATTAAGGTTTGGGGTTTTCCTGCCTATGTCAGGGTGACTCAGCAAGATAAGTTTTCGCCTCGAGGGAAAAAGTTTAGGTTTGTTGGATATCCTTCTGAAACGAGGGGATATCTGTTCTATGATACCGAGCATCGAAATGTGTTCGTAGCTCACTTCGCAAGATTTCTAGAAGTAGAATTCTTGTCAGAAGGTGGTAATCATAGGCAGGTTGAACTTGATGAAGTCCAACCTGAAAACAACGAACCAACGGAGGAAACTGAAGTTCAAGTAGATGAAGGACTTTCAACACACACACTCAATAGGTCACAAAGGGTATCAAGACCTCATGAACGCTTGTATTTGATACAAGAAAACAGTCTTGATGTTCTCTTAGTTGAAGAGACTGATCCTTTTACCTATAGAGAATCGATGTTGGACATCGACTCCGTGAAATGGCAAAGTGCCATGAAATCCGAGTTAGACTCAATACATGAGAATCAAGTTTGGGACTCGGTTCCGCTTCCCGAAGGAATTATTCCTATCGGTTGTAAATGGGTGTACAAAAGAAAGCGCGGGCCTGACGGTAAGGTTGAAACTTAAAAGGCCCGACTGGTAGCAAAAGGTTACACGTAGCGACCTGGCATCGACTACGATGAAACTTTTTCACCAGTAGCCATGCTTAAGTCTAATAGGATTTTTCTTTCTATAGCTGCGTATCATGACTACGAGATTTGGCAAATGGATGTCAAAACGGCTTTTCTAAATGGATTTCTTGATGAAGAAATCTATATGGAACAGTCGGAAGGTTTTGCGTCCAGCGAAAACTCTGGTATGGTATGTAAGCTTAAGAAGTCCATTTATGGACTTAAACAAGCTTCACGAAGTTGGAATCTTCGATTCGACGAGATTATTAGATCGTCTGGTTTTCTTAAGAATTCGGAAGAATCCTGTGTGTATCAGAAGGCCACTGGGAGCATGGTTGTATTTTTAGTCCTCTATGTTAACGACATCCTAATCATTGGGAATGATATAGGGATGTTACAAAACGTCAAAGCATATCTCTGTAAGAATTTCTCCATGGAGGACCTGGGAGAGGCTTCCTATGTTTTAGGGATAAAACTCTATAGAGATAGAAAAAGAAAGCTGATTGGGTTATCCCAATCAACATACATAGATAAGATCTTGGAACGGTATAATTTTGGTAACTGTAAGACAGCAAACATACCGTTCAGACATGGGATTCATCTTTCAAAGAAGATGAGTCCACAAACAGAAGATTAGAAAGTTAGAATGTCTAACCAACCTTATTCTTCGTGTTTGGGTAGCATAATGTATGCCATGTTATGTACTCGGCCTGATATCAGTTTCGCTGTTAGCGTAACTAGTAGATATCAGTCCAACCCAGGAAATGACCATTGGATGGCCATTAAACATATCCTGAAGTATCTTAAAGGTACTAAGGATAAGTTGATAATTTATGGAGGAAATGAACTGCAAGTTAACGGGTATACGGATTCCGACTTCCAATCGGATCCCGATGATAGAAAGTCTACATTTGGATTCATCTTTACCCTTAAGGAGGTGTAGTTTGTTGGAAAAATTCCAAACATGGGTCAACAGCAGATTCCACCATAAAAGCGGAATACATTGCGGCTTCTGAAGCTGCAAATGAAGCTGTTTGGATTAGGAACTCTATCACAGAATTGGGAGTTGTCCCAAGTATCGAGAATGCGATTTCGTTATACTATGATAATACTGGAGCCATTACGCAAGCAAAGGAACCGAGGGCGCATCAGAATTCGAAACATGTGGAACGCAAGTACTACATCATTCGAGAGATTATGTCGTGAGGGGATATTGTCGTGTGTAAGGTACCGAGTGAAGATAATGTAGCAGACCCGCTGACAAAGGCCATACCTCCGAAGTTTTTTGATAAACACGTGGAGTCGATGGGTATTAGATACAATCGATATTGGCACTAGAGCAAGTGGGAGATTTTGTTGGGGTTGGTGCTCAGAGTGCCAATTCCCGGTTGTATTTCGTTGAGAATATTACTGTAAAATATTTTATTATGAATAATACAAGCAGTTTCTGTAATATAATATATCTTTTAATATAGTAAAGACGTAATTGACCTGAGGATGATTAGTCATGATACTGTTGCAAAAGCGTCGCAACTGACATTGAGTTGTATCATGACGTTGTCATTCTCAAACAGTTCCTGGTCAAGGTTTACACTACTTGGTCAGTAAAGTAAACCCGTTGAGACCGGTACATGTCGTATATTGGAATATATGATTCCAATGGTTTCTCAATGAACCATGAGTCTTCGGAACTCGTATAGACGTGTAGGTGTTTATAGCGGATAGACACTGAACGACTCACCAAAGATTCTTAATGGATGGTACACCAACGTCAATAAGAATCTTCTCGGGTTGAGTAGCATTTGTTATTCTTCGACTTGAGATACCACTGTGGGCATATGAGACATCCTCCACACTTAGATGGCACTCACGTCACTGATCTATTTAGATCAGACCTCCGCCTGTTCGTTGGGAGTGGATAGATCCTCAGGGTGTCCTGTGTGTGTCAAGATAGGATCCGTCAGTTCTTTGTACAGAGCATAGGTAGTCCATTTATGATTAGCAATCAAGCCCGTGATACACTTTAGAAGTGAGTTCTAAGTGTTCTTTTTTGAGATTACTAATAGAGACGTCGACGGGATAGTCCCTATAGAGATTTGACGTTTACATCTATATCTCTGGGATATATCCGGATACCTGTGACGGAGGAATTATACATATGTCATGACCTCGACATGTATGATTCAACGAGTTTATCTGTGGTCGTCATAATTTACGGGTGGGTAAATTTTGGACACGAAATAGGATTTCGTGACAGATATGCCTGAATCTAGAGAGTCTCACCAATGAAATATACTCGTAGAGCACTAGGGAAACATTTATAAATAATACTGATTATTTATAAGTCGTTTAAAGGTTAAACGCAAAATACATGTGAAGGGACCCAATAGTCATTTTCTAATTTTTGTGTATTTGCATTTAATGATAGATTTTATCAAATACACATTAATTAATTGTCAAATTAAGATATTTGACTAATATCATAAATATATATGTATTTGATATTTAATGTAAATATAATACATATATTTAATATATTTGTATTTAAATAATTATTTAATTGTTACATAATGAAATTAATTAAAAATATAAATATCCTAAGTTATGATATTTATTTAAATGACTTTAGTTGCCTTTGTTGACTTGTTATAAATTTATTAAAGTTGTAATGATTAAAGATAACAAGTTGATAAAGCTTATTAAATGAAACAAAAATTGAAAAAATATCTAGATATTTTCTTTGCTTCAAATTCGGCCAAGGGCCAATTTTTGGTGAAAATATATTATTTGTTTCATTTTTAGGGTTTCATAAGTTCATTAGACATCAAAAATAAACACAAAAGAAGTTGAGAGCAAAGCTTGATGGCTAAAGAAGAAACCTTTGAAAATCTTTGTTTTTGTAAGTATTTCTTTAAAGTCTGCAACATAGAAAATGTTTCTAACATACTTAGCTTCAATTTGTGATGCTTTAATGTTATCTCTACTCTTATAGTTTGTGTTTATTTGGTTGTGAACTTGAATGAAAGATCTATGCATGTAAGTAAGCTTAAAATGGTTTAAAGCCTTACTTTTGATTCATTGGAAATCAAGTTGCCATTATAGAGTTGTTGAGCCACTCCTTGGTGACCTAGAATTGTTCTAGAGTTATTTCAAAGTGGTGAGGCTTGTTTGGTGAAGTAATGAATGGATTAAAGTGTTGGATTTTAAAGATTTGGTAAAATTGGTCAATTTGATGAAATTGAAAAATTATGGTTCATAACTCATTCCAAAATTGGGGTTTTTAATATATGTGATGTATTATGTATTTTATATGATGCATGTAAAATTTTGGGTTGATTGGATTTGATCTTGGCATGTTTTGAACAAATTGGACCAAATTGTAATTAATTGAAAATTTTTGGGGTGCTCTCGACATTAGGCTAAAAATTGAGGATTTGTGTGAAATCTGATTTTGATGTATTGGATATGTTGAAAAACATTTTAGAAATGATTTAGAATCATCCAAAATTATATTTGACAATTTTTGGACTAAAATGATCAACTTGCAAAGTTATGGGGCAATTCGGTAATTACCAAGAAATTTTATCTCTTGTGTAATTTTTCAGAATTTGATAATCGGATAATTAAATAAATATGTTTATTTGATAGATCCGAGAAAAAATTTTAAATCGGAAAATTTTGATTTTCCACTATTCCGCTGCGTTACCGGATTTTCGCCATAAAACCCCTACACTTCCATGATAGTTCCATGGAAGTGATGGACACCAAAAAGGGAGTATTTGAGATCGTGCCGACTCGGCTTTTTCTCACTGGTAGTTTGACACCAGGTAGGTTGGACAAAATTGCCTCACTGAACTCCAACATTTCTTTGTGCATGGCAATTCGACTTGTTGTGCTTGGTCGGAGAGATATGTTGGCTTCTTTGGTGATTTTGTGGAAGGTCGTCTGATGGCGGATCTGTAGGGGTTTTATCAGGGCGGCGCAGCGGAAGAAGCGCAGTTCGGGCGAAATCGTAGTTTAAAATTTTTAAACTTACGAATAAATTATTTCATATCCAATATTAATAATTCATTCGTATTTCACCTAAACATATTTATTCGATATCATATAACGACATAAATAATATAGAAACTCCACGAAATTTTTACGAAAACGTTTTTCCTTAAAATAGCATAAAACGTGTTTCTGACCGAACCGACCTACCAATACACATGGGGACTGCCCAGGTCAGCCCCAAAAATATTTGGACAGTTCGTGGACTTCCCGAACAGTGACCAGTTCACTGTTTGGGCAGTCGTTTCCCGGTAACGCTGTTTTTCGCCGTTTTCACGTAATTTCACTCCGAAATAATTTCCGGTAATTATTTTTTTTGGGAAATTAAAATAACTAATTTATTCTAATTACACGATACTCAAAAGCAGATTTTTATTACAAAAATCAGATTTTTTCTCATAATTACCGTGAGACCCCAAAACTTTACATTTTGATAATTTTAGACCTAATTTGTCAAATATAAATTTAAGTGATTTTAAATCACAACCAAAATGATTTAAACATGTCTTATATAAGAAAATATTAATTGCAACTCAAAAACACAAAAAAAACTCAAATTGTCGAATGCACCTTGAATTTTTCAGTTTTTGCAATTTGGTCCAATCTTGTTCAAAACAAGTCAAGATGAAATCCAATAATCACCAAATTCAATATACAGCATATATACACCATTACACAACACATATATGAAAATCCGCAAATTTGGAAAAGGTTAAGAACCTTAATTTCATAAATTAGTTCAATTAACAAATTAACCAAAATTAACCAAATACCACACTTTAATTTAATCTCTACAACACAAAACAAGTCTTACCACTTTGAAACAACTCAAGAACAATTCTAGGTCATCAATGATTGGCCTAACAACTCCAGAATGGCAAAAAGATCATCAAATGATCAAAGGTGTGCTTATACACCATTTATAAGCATACTTTATTAAACATACATGCATACATCTTTCATTAAACTTCCAACCATCAAAAACACAAACACAAAAGAGTGGAAAAACTTAAGAACTACATATGTTGTAGCCAAGGTCAAAAGAAATATTTTTCTTTCTAATAAAAAGTTGAAAAAACTTACAAATCATGAAGTTTTCTTCATTTTTTCTTCTTGTTTCTTCTCTTTTTCTCTCAACTTTGTTTTGTTTTATATTTTGGAAGCTTAACCTTGTGAAGAAAAAATGAAAAAAAAAACCCTTAATTACTTAAGTATATGGCCGAATTTGGTGAAAAAAAAACATATTTTTTCAATTTTTCCAAGCAAATATCTAAGAAGATATTTTGCTTTTTAACATTTAAAGAAGCAAAGATCATTTTGATAACCGTTTCAAATAATGTAAAAGTAAAACTTATACACTTTAATCATTTCTTTTAAAAAATAACAAATTAGATATTTTATATTTTAATTACTTTAATTATTTAACAATTAAATAATTAAATAATTATTTAAATACAAATATCCAAATGTATGTATTATATTTACACTAAATATCTCAAATACATATATTAATGATATATGTCAAATATCACAAATTGATATTTAATTAATATGTATTTAATAAAATCAAATTTTAAATACAAATACACATTAATTAGAAAATGACCAAAATGCCTCATATGCATGTATCTTTCATTTAACCGTTAAACGATTTATAAATAATCATTATTATTCATAAAAGTTGCCATAGTGCTCTACGATTTTATTTCATTAGTGAGACTCTCTAAGTTCAGACATATCCGTCACGAAATCCAATTTCGTGTCAATAATTTACCCACCCGTAAATTATGACGACCAAAGATAAAGTCGATGAACTATACAGGTTAAGGGTGACAAAAAAGCCCAGTCCCGGCCCGACCCGGTTCGGGGTGAAAAACGCATGGGCCAGGCTTCAAAATGAGGTGCCCAGCTCCGGCCCGGGCCCGAGCTGGGTTCAACCAAAAAAGCTCGGGCCCGGCCTGGTCCGGGTTTAAAATAAATAATTATATATTTTTATTTATAATATATATATTTATATAATAAATTTTTTATATTAAAAAAATCGGGCCTGGCCAGCCTGGCCTGGTGACAGCCTGTGCCGGGCTTTTCCCGGGCCCGGGCCTAAATATAATTTTCCAAACTCGGGCATGGCTTATCAAATTCCGGCCCAAGCCCAGCCCATTGCCATCCTTAATACAGGTCGAGGTCATCGCATACGTATAATCCATCCGTCACATGTATTCAGATTATTCCAAAGATATAGAAATTAACGCCAAATCTCTATAGGTATAATCCCGTTGACGATTCTATTAGCAATCTTATAAAAACACTTAGAACTCACTTCTACAGTGTACCACAGATCCATGGATTTAACGGATTACTAACCTCATAATGAATACATATGCTCTGTACAGAGAACTGAAAGATCCTATCTTGATACACACAGGATATCATGAGCATGAGTCCACATTCAATGAACAGGCGGAGGTCTGATCTTAATAGATCGGTGACGTTACTGTCATCTAAGTGTGGAGGATAACTCATATATCCACAGTGGTATCTCAAGTCAAAGAATCACTATGTTACTCAACCCGAGAAGATTCCTATTGACGTCGGTGTACAATTTATTAGGAAATCTTCGGTGAGTCGTTCAGTGTTTATCAAATAAACACCTACACGTCTATACGAGTCTCCCGAGACTCGTGGTTCATTGGGATAAACCATCGGACCAAGTCACGATATATGACATGTACTGGTCTCATTGAATTTTACTAACCGACCCGTGTTAGTAAATCTTGACCAGGAACTTTATTTGATAATATATATCTAGTAGTGATACTTCCCAATGTCAATTATAAGCTACGTTGTAATTGCGTACTACGTTATATATTATCGGGTCTTTGTCTAATATATATAAATCACTAAACATAATTTAGTTTCAATCTAATGAATTAGATCGAATATATATAATAAAAGACAAGAGGTGCAACCATAAATAAGTTACATTATGGAAAAATGTATTGATCGTATTCATGAATCGAACATAAATACGATCCGGATTGTCGCTCCGAGCACCAACCCTAACAATTTATCCCACTTGCTCTAGTGCCAATCCATGGTATCATATACACATCTCAATGTGTATCACATACTCATGGCCCTCAAGATCTCACTTAGCGCTCAAGAAGTAGGCAACAACGAGTAAGTCTGCTATAACATATTGAGTTTGTCAAACAAACCCAATTGTTTCCCTTAGCCAGCTTCATTCATATTTTTTAGAAACTAAGTTCTACCTCAATATAACTCAGATGCCGCATCAAGATTTTGCTTCAGCTACTAAGTTGTCCAAGTATTTACGGATCAAATCTAAAATACTTTGCAGACAACTGCAAAAACAACACTAATATCAAACTTCTAATCTATAAGGTCTTTATGCAACTTCATAAGTCAATACTTCATAAGTTGCAACTAATTCCACTCACACAGTAGAATCATCTGTGACACTCCCACTGCATCTTATCTGACTCTTTATGACGTAGACAATCTAACATCATAATTAGACTCAAAACTAATCTGACCTTAATGGTTGCGAACTTTATTCTCCATAAATAAGAAACTCGTTCTTAATATCTCAAAGATAATAAAGAACATGTTTCAAGACCCATCCTATAGTCTACAACATATCAAATTAACTCGTATCAATTACGATTAAATTGATATCTCTAATCACACTTAATATAGTGTTCATTATGTCATTATCTTATGATTCATAAGATTGACTAGACATTCTAATCAATTTCTCTTTCGACAAAGGAATCATCATTTACGAAAGATGAATATTATATACAATAAACACACTAACTTTCAAATAGTTATACTAACTATCACACAGATAGTCACATTATGTGACAAATTAGGACTAAAATGTACGACTAATGAGAGCATCTCTCAAGTCTCTTAGTTTTATATCATATATAAAACTTTATATCGAATATAATAGAGACCACTGTCACTGCTTTCATGGAGAAAATAAGACTCAGGTAAACATTTTACCTAATAAACATCTCATTATTACCTTAATAATGACAATATTATTATGATGTAAAACACTAGAAAGAAATTTGTACGCACCCACTAACCCTTCTATCTCATATGTATTCTCTATGCTTTGATAAATATCAGACAATCTGATTGATATCAAAAATAGAGAACACAAAATTTCGGAAAGCTTATCCGAGTCTACAATAGGCTCTATAAACTAATATACCAAACTGTAATCTTAGCAGAATACAAACTCTAAGGCCATTCCAAAATGAAATCTAAACTAAGAATCACAATGGATCTCTTATCTGAAGAAACCATTAAGAAACGCCACTTTGTATTCTAGCTAAAATACACTGTTTAATATTAACATTAACCAACATATCTTTAATTGTTCAATTAGTGCGACTAGAGACAAGTTTCCTCAGAATCTCTAATAGATTGGTGAGTATAAATTTTGTCACTGTCATAACATAAAGGTAAAACATTTAATAAGCTCACTTAGCTTTTGCTGCGCAAACCATTTCCACATTTTATGAACGATTCATAATGAAAGCTCAATCAAGTTCCAAACTTGATCGTAGTAAGCTATGAACAATCTTAGATTAATGGTTTAATAATAACTTTCGGAATCGATATCAAATATCACTCCCACTATAAGTTATAGAATAATTTTCTTCGAGATAAGAAAACAACAGAACCATTAAGTATCAAATACTTTGCAAATGATTCTGATATCCTATTTAACTTATATGGAAGTAATTAAAGGGTATTTTCATCTTATTAATTATGTAGTTCCATTTATAGTTTATCACTCTCACATTTGACTTCAATAAGTCGAGTCATTTCTATAATGGTCAACATCTAATGTTACACACTAAGTAATAAAATAATTTTATTACTCGAGATTGTAGAAAAGATATTCTATCAAATAGAATATAATATCCTATTAAATAGAATAAATGATAAACTTCTACTCGTACCTCCTATGCGCAAATACTTTCAATTATATAAAGATTAAACAAAAGAAAGATTCAAATCTTAAACATTTCAAGATTCGAATTTTCTACTTGTACATATCATATACGTAACAGTAGAATCTAATGGAACCTTAATTAAATGGATGAATAAGTGTTTCTGGAGCATATCCCCAATAATATTGAAACTAATTCGGTAACACTTAATATCAAGCGAATCAAATCGTATAAGATTCGATTTCTCCCACTAACCAATTCCATTACGATGGAATCGTAGAAGAATAATATTGAGTAAGAATCATATTCGATTCAATAACATTAGACCTAATTACCATAAATTCATATGTTTGATCATATCAAACATCTTTGAACAATTCAAAGACTCACGATGAATTTTAAAGATACAGTTTTCAAAACTTCAGATCGAATATCTTTGAACCAGTCAAAATATTCTATCCGTGTTTCATCAGAAACACGTAACTAAGTCATGAAAATTCATTGACTAAGTTACAAAGTAAAGAAAACTACCTTAAGCAATTTACAACTCATTAAAGTACATACATCAAATGTATCAATTTAATAAATTTTCTGGTCCAATGACAATCATTGGTTAAATGAGATTTAATCACCTTCCCGAATACAATATTCATTAAATGGATAAGGATATGTGGTGTGATCTCGTATCAGACCATCCTTTACCATATGGAATAAGCATCTAATACTTAAGTGATAAAATCTCATAAACATTGTTCTAAGTTATTTACTTAACTGAATATATTTCTTAATGTTTATCTGTACGTCAATGTCACTACTAGTCATATTAAAAATATGTAACGATTGTTTATAAAGAACAAGTAACTATCAATTAGTCGTAAGTTCTGATATCAAATATCAAAACAATCATTCAATAATATTTTAAATAACTAGACAGGAGATCTGGTATCCAATACCTACAGTTGTCGTGTTGTGAGAATCAATATTTTCTACACACAACTATACACATCTCCTTTCTTTAGCTTTATTATTTTGCCTTCAACTATTTACAACAATTGCAAATAATTGAAAAGTCATTATCAGATAAATAAATATCTAATGATTATATAGTATCGGACATGTGACCTCTGAATGTCACTAAAACTGACCGGTACTTACACACACGCGTATAACACAAGCGCACGTATCGTTCAAGTAGTATAAAAAGTATCGATCCCACGAGGACTTAATACCTAATCTATTAATTTTATGAGGTGAAATGATTACTAGTATCTAACAGGTTGTTTGATTGATTTGAAATGGTGATGATTCTAAATTTAAAAACAAGTAAATAAAATTACACGAAAGTATGTTTAAGAAAATTCAAAATTAGGAAACTATTTAGGGTTGTGAATCTTTCTAATATCTTTTAAAAGATGAAGTGGCTATTTCATGTTTGTGTAATATATTGGTTTACTAATCTGGAACACTAAATTATGCGAAAGCCTTTGTCGATGGTCAGACGCAAATACCCAGTATAACCCAATTGAACCATATATCTATGTCAACCAAATTACCTGGATTCATTAAGTTTAAGTTCCAATTATGGTTACCCCCGCCCGACAGGTATATGTCTATCCTGTAAGGAAATATATTAAAGGGTTATCTATCCTCAAGGAAGATCGTGGGCTATTAAGTCTAAGGCTGAAACCTAAAATTCATTTGTCAAGTTTATTTTAGATTTACCATATCAATCTTATTAGTGGCCAATTAACAAGACGCATTAAGCTTAAGACTTAATAAGTAAACCTTTAAATTACCCAAACTATAAAATAACCTCTTATAAACCAGTGATATTGGATTTCATCACAATCCCAGATAACTGGCTTAGTTACGACACATATTTACGGGTAGTAAAAACTTAAATAAAATAAAAGACATAAAGTAAATTGCTGAAAAGTAAATTGCTGAAAAGTAAATGCTGAAAGTAAATTGCTGAAAAGAAAATAAAGTAAAAGTACAATAAAAGAAAATGCTGAGGTAAAATGATCCACTTTCATTACTTCTATTTTAGATATCTCCCTTAATATAATATATTAATTTTGCATGATAATTACCAACAAGCCATATTGGCGGTATCCAGATTAAGTCAAAATAATAATTAATTACCAACCGACCAATCAGGCGGTATCCAGTTTAGTCAGGTTAAAACAAATTTAAATAATTACCAACCGACCAATATGGCGGTATCCTCGTTAAGTCAGGTTTTAACTAGTTTATATATTATAATTAAGGGAGATTAATCTAAATATTATTAATAAAATTTTTACCTTTTACCCCACCAAAGGGGAGTTACCTCCACATTACTGAAAAGTAAAAACTGAAAATTAAAGAAAAGAAAAGTATCGTGCGTAAAAGTAAATTGCGGAAAGTAGAAACTGAAAAGTAAAGAAAAGAAAGTGCGAAAGCGGAAATTAATTACTGAAAGCTGTAAATAAACAAACAAGATACAATCTTCTTAGTATTCTTAAGGAATTCCTTAGAAGAAATTATGAATTTACAAATGAAATGACTTGGTATTTATAGACAAAATTTTGCCTACATCAAATCATCCACCAAATCCATTATTAATTTCTCCACTAATTGCTCCACCAAATCCATTATTAATTGCTCCACTAATTGCTTATCATGTTTGGTGGTGATTTGATAATTTTTATTATTTATTTATTAATTTATTTTTTTTTTTCCTTTGAAAATGACTTTAATAATTACACACAACACACTTCTGGATGGTTCATCAATTTCGGGCATGAAATATTCAGAATTCGAAATTATTTCGTCTTTAAAAGTTGTAAATCTTTGAGTCTTCTTTAATCTGGAACTTGAATCAGCGCAATAAGATATCGGAGTAATAAGTTATGCCCAAAATACGACAGATGCGCAAAATTGGAATTTCTAAAACTGCACTTCGTCAAAACGCCATTTCAAGTTTCCAATCTCCAAAATTAATATGTCAAGTCCAATTTTTTGCCCTTATTTGACCCATATTTCATCCTAAATGATTTCATTGTGTCCCAACATTATTTTATCTGTAAAATAAACTAAAACACATCAAAATGTTCATCAAACTCGAGAAACTAAACAAAATATTAAGTAAAATGGGCGGTAAATATTGATATATTTTCCGCTCATCACACCCCCAAACCTAACATTTTGCTAGTCCTCGAGCAAAACAACAAAATAAAATACAAGAAACAATTAAAATTCAACTAAGCCACTTTCGTAGGGATCACAGTTGCATTTTTCTCTTGTATTTTTGCTTTTGTGTGCATTAGTTTTATTATCTTTTTACTTTTGTAAAACGTTTGTGGGTATCGTTGCTGTAAGCCCTCACGAGACTATAAAGAGAATAAAGAAGTTAGTGACTAATCAGGTGAAACTTCTACTCCAAGTTACTAGTTGTTTTCTTTCTTTTTAAATTACTGAATAAGTAAATTCTTCGATTATATTTACCATTCTCCATATGCACAGCCGAAAAAATAATAATCAACTCATTTTTGCCCACAACAGTCACAAGTGCAGTTGATAAGAGAGTAATGTTTTTTTCCTAAAGTTTTATCAGAATTCACACATTTTTGCAGCAATTGAATAATTTTTCTGATTTTTCTGATTTTTTCTTTTGATTTTTGATTTTTTTTATTTATATACAATATCTTCCATCTATGTAGCGAGTGTTGGGTCGGTGGCTCCCAAACCAGTTGGCTTTAGGGCACCAGGTGTTAAGACACCCATACGGACTTAATTACTCAGACTTCTGATATATATATTTTTGCAACATCCTTGATCCATGTAGCGAGCTTTGGGCCAGTGACTCCCAAACCAGTTGGCTTTAGGGCACTAGGTGTTAAAAAAACCTTACAGACTTAATAACTCGGATCTCAGATGTGTTTTTTTTTTACTCCATCACTTTTTGAGATGCTTTCTCCAATTAAACTAGAGCACTAAATATTATAAACTTTTCAATTACAACTCATGTCTGTATGTTACTATGCATGTTGATAATACCTGCCAACTGAGCATATGATGATCCATTTTAGTCAGTATTATGGAGAATTCACAAATTAAATAATTCAAAAGGAAATAAACAAAAATTAACTTGTTCCGAAAGAGGTTTGAGATACGTCTCAGGAGTGAAAACTCCTTATTCAACTATCTCTTACCAATTTCACATTTTTAGTCAAAATAAAAACACAAAAACGCAAAATATTTTTGTAATATTTGAAAATTTTTCATTTTTTTTGTATTTTCGAAAAAGAATTTGGACTAAAAATAAAAACAACACACAACTAAAAATAAGATACTGATCAACTAATTCCCTCCCTCAAACCTAATGAGACATTGTCCTCAATGTCTTAAACAGTAGAAGAAGAGCTTGGAAGATAGTACCTGGTTAGCTGAAATTCTACACGAAAAGTTAAGGTTAAGATCCAGATTAATCTGACGCCTCTTACCACGATCGTCCTCGGACCAATTTATCTTTGAAAGGATAGGGTTAATTTGTGGTTCATAGGCTAAGATTTGGTCAATTAGATCCGGAGCAGTTCTGGCAGTAAAGAGGAGTTCTTTCATAGGTTTTGACACAAACCCATTTCTCCGAGCATCATCAAGAAACACAAAAGAAAATCATAAAATCCTTCAACGTTGTACAGTCCAAGTGGTTTCTGGAGTATGTTCAGGTTCGCCCAAGATAACACTGTAAAAATTTCCTCCAATGTACCCAAGCCACCTGGCAAAGCAATAAAAGCATCAGCACAGTTAATCATTTCTACCAATCGTTCAGACATACCTGGCACGATCAGTTCCTCTCCGTTTGATGGTCCAATAAGATTTGCCTCCTCCAAGGGTTTTGGAATGATTCCCAAAACTTGACTACCTCCCTCCTATACAACTTTTGAAACGATCCCCATAAGTCCAAGATTGCCTCCGCCATATACTAATTGCATATTCCTTGCAGCTAAGACTCGACCCAATTCCTGTGCTGCTTCTACGTATTGTGGCTTAACACCAACACTAGTACCGCAAAACACACAAATGTTTTCAACTCGTCTTCTTGAAGTGGCTTCCATGTTTTAATCTTGATGTCTTCAAAAGTGCAATGATGAGTTGAATTTATAACACCTGAAAAAGGTGAGTAAAATAATAGCACTAGTACCTGCCAAATGACAATTATTAGTTAAACAGTAAAATAAATCGTGATAGTCAAAAAGGTCTGGATCCTATCGGAGAAAGTAAAAGAAAACAACAAAACAAATCACAATTATTAGGAAAAGACAAAGAGATATAATATGTACAAGAAAAGTAGCGGCTTGATTGACGTCTATACGTCAGGGACAAGCTTCCCATCCACTTTTCTTATAAATTGGCAAACAGGGTCTTTTTGAGTCAGATTCCCAAGACTTAATTGTTATCTTTCTTTTTGAAATTGTGTATGTAATTTGCGAAAGGCTATGTGAACATATCCATTGGAATGCGTCTCAAAAGTCGAAGATATATCATCTAAAGACTCCTTACTCAAGCCATCCCTAATGAATTTAATTTTGTCTTCGCGATTATCAGACCACATTCCTAAAGAACGACAACGAGTATTGCAATTCCAGCGTGCACATTTGTAACAAACACCCATTTGCTTAGCTCTACGTTTCTTTGCATATGTGCTTCTTCCAAAACCAGACATATGTGAAATAAAAGATTCAGAAGACTCACCTGCCAATCGGACCCGTGCTTCAATTACCCAATGAATGTCAGTAGGAATACCATGGATTGTTAGTAGTCTCGTTCCAAGAGAGCTTTGTAAACTTTCATCAGAGATTTTTGAGGGAGAGAAAGAAATTGCTTGTGAAGATTTGCGAGAACTTCTTCCATCGTGAAATGACTTTACCTGCAAAAAATAAACACACAAAAATAAAACACACCAGATCATAATATATACACAAATTGCATGGGTTGCCTCCCTGCTAGCGCTAAGTTTAATGTCGTCAGCTAGACGTGACTTCTCGATAGTTAGGCTAGATCTGAAAGTGTGACACTTTCTTTTTGTCGCTCAAATGATTCTCCCCAGTAGTGCTTGACACGCTGACTGTTAACCTTGAATGTTTCGTTGGTTTTGGGATCCAGTAACTCAACAGCTCCATATGGTAAAACCTGAGTGATCACAAAATGACTTGACCACCTTAATTTCAACTTTCTAGGGAAAAGTTTCAACCTTGAGTTGTACAACAACACCTGCTGCCTAGGTTCTAACTGTCTGTGCATTATTTTTCGGTCATGCCATTTCTTGGTCTTTACTTTGTACAATCTGGCATTCTCATAAGCTTGTAGACGAAACTCCTCCAATTCGTTGAGTTGGTGAAGTTGTTTCTCTCCTGCAGCTTGTGAATCAAGATTCAACTTCTTCAGTGCCCAGTATGCCTTATAGTCAAGCTCAACTGGCAGATGGCATGCTTTCCCAAACACCAATCGATATGGGGACATACCAATGGGTGTCTTGTAAGATGTTCGGTAGGCCCATAATGCATCATCCAATTTTGTTGACCAGTCCTTCCTTGTTGATCCAACGGTTCTCTCCAAGATTCTTTTGATTTCTCTATTTGAAACTTCAACCTGTCCATTTGACTGTGGATGATAAGCAGTTGCAACCTTGTGAGTAAATTCGTATTTGGATAGGAGTGCATCAAAGTATCTGTTGCAGAAATGTGAGCCACCATCACTGATAATTGCCCGAGGTGTTCCGAACAGAGTGAATTTTTTTTTTTTCAGGAATTTGATCACCACTTTTGAATCATTGGATGGTAGTGCAATTGCTTCAACCCATTTGGAGACGTAGTCTACAGCAACCAAGATGTACAGGTTTCTGAATGATGGAACAAAAGGTCCCATGAAATCTATACCTCACACATCGAATATCTCCATTTCCAGAATATTTTGCAATGGTCATTCATTTCTCTTTGAAATATTCCCCATTCTCTGGCACCTGTCACATTGAAGAGCAAAAAGATAAGCATCTTTAAAAAGAGTGGGCCAGAACAAACCTGATTATAGGACATTGGCTGCAGTTTTATTTCCACTGAAGTGTCCGTCGTATGGTGACGAATGACAGTGTTGCAGAACACTGTTGACCTCCTCTTGTGGAACACACCGTCTCAATAATTGAACAGCACACTGTTTGAACAGGTACGGCTCATCCCAGACATAGTGCTTGATTTCTTTGAAGAATTTGTTCCATTGCTGAGTTGTCCATTCCAACGGTCATTTTCCTGACACAATGTAGTTGACATAGTCAGCATACCAAAAGGCATCTTGCTGTTTCATGGCAAACAGCTGTTCATCTGGAAAATTTTCTTTGATTGACAGATCTTTGCCAGTTGTTTCTCCATTCTCGAGCCTCGATAGATGATCTGCCACTTGGTTTTCTGTCCATTTCATATCTCTGATCTGCACGTCAAATTCTTGCAGAAGAAGTATCCAACGGATCAATCTGGGTTTGGCATCTTTCTTCATGATCAGATATTTGATTGCTGAATGATCTGTGTAGACCACCACTTTGGGACCCAGCAGATAAGAGCGGAATTTGTCAAAAGCGTACACAACTGCGAGCAACTCTTTTTCAGTGGTTGTGTAGTTGAGTTAAGCTTCATTCAGAGTTCTGCTGGAGTAGTAAATGGTGTGGAAAATCTTTACTTTGCGTTGTCCCAAAACTGTACCTACATCAAAATCACTAGCATCACAGATCACTTCAAATAGAAGGGTCCAGTCTGGTGCTACAATGATGGGGGCAGAAATCCGCTTTTATTTTAAGATCTCAAAAGCTTCCTGGCATTCTTTGGTGAAGTTGAAAGGCACATACTTCTCCAAAAGATTGCACATAGGTTTAGCTATCTTGGAAAAGTCTTTGATAAATCTCCTGTAAAAACCTGCATGTCCGAGAAAGCTCCGAATCCCTTTTTACTGATGTCGGTGGAGGTAGTTTTTCAATTGTTTCAATCTTTGCTTTGTCTACCTCGATTCCATTTTGTGAGATCCGGTGTCCAAGAACAATGCCTTCATGCACCATGAAGTGGCATTTCTCCCAATTGAGTACCAGGTTTGTATCTTCACATCTTTTTAATACATGTTCCAGATTTTGCAAGCAGTGGTCAAAAGAGTCTCCAACCACAGAGAAGTTATCCATGAAAACCTTCATACTCTGTTCCAGCATGTCTGAGAAGATGGCCATCATGCAACGCTGAAAAGTGGCAAGGGCATTATATAATCCAAATGGCATTCTGTGAAAAGCAAAAGTACCATAAGGACATGTAAATGTGGTTTTCTCCTGATCTTCTGGGGCGATGGTAATATGATTGTATCCTGAATATCCGTCCAGAAAGCAATAAAACTCATGCCCCGCCAGTCTGTCTAACATCTGGTCAATGAATGGTAGCGGAAAATGGTCATTTCGTGTTGCTTTGTTCAGCTTTCGGTAGTCCATGTATACTCTTCATCCAGTCACCGTTCTTGTTGGAATCAGCTCGTTCTTTTCATTGGTAACCACAGTGATTCCTCATTTCTTCGGCACACACTGCATAGGACTTACCCAACTACTATCTGACATGGGGTAAATGATGTCAGTATCCAATCATTTGATGATTTCTTTCTTTACGACCTCTTTCATGATTGGATTGACTCTCTGTTGATGCTCCACTGTGGGTTTGTACTCATCATTAATCAGGATCTTGTGCATGCAAAATGATGGACTAATGCCTCGAATGTCTGCTATAGTCCATCAAATGGCTTTTTTGTGCTCTCGTAATACTCTCAACAATTTTTCTTCCTGCTTCAATGTTAGTGAAGAAGAAATAATAACAGGTAATTCAGAAGAGTTTCCAAGAAATGCATACCTGAGATGGCTTGGAAGTAACTTCAGCTCCAGCTGTGGTGGTTCTTCAATCGAAGGCTTGATTCGATCTTTCTTTGGTAGTTCCAGGCTTTCCACTTGTGGTGTTGATTTGAATCGGAATGGTTTGTCAAGGTAGTTGATACATTCCAGGATTTCAGCATCTAGCTCGTTGTTAGTCATGTTGGTGATGCATGCTTCAAGTTTGTCTGTGGGAGTTGTATCAGTATCCTGAACGATACTATCAACAACATCAATTCTGAAACATTCTTCTTCCTTTTCATCACTGGGGAATTTCATGGCTTTGAAAACATTGAAGGTAACTTCTTAGTCCTGGACTTTCATGGCCAGTTCTCCTTTTTGCACATCAACCACAGTTTTACCTATAGCCAGGA
Organism: Zanthoxylum bungeanum; assembly: GCA_019454045.1. Classification (NCBI taxonomy): domain Eukaryota; kingdom Viridiplantae; phylum Streptophyta; class Magnoliopsida; order Sapindales; family Rutaceae; genus Zanthoxylum; species Zanthoxylum bungeanum. The sequence continues at coordinate 50,230 of SKCR01032124.1, forward strand.
ATGGTCTCCCAAGAATGATAGGTACTTCTTTGTCTTCTTCCATGTCAAGGATAATGAAATCTGCTGGAAGAATGAGTTTATCGACTTTGACCAGCACATCTTCAACAACACCTCTTGGAAATGCGAGCGTTCGATCAGCAAGTTGTAGTGAGACTGATATAGGCATTGCTTCTCAAATTTTCAGTTTCCTGTAAATAGAAAAAGGCATCAAGTTAACACTTGCAGCTAAATCACATAAAGCCTTACCGATATATAGTGTTCTCCAATGGTGCATGGGACAGTGAAACTGCCAGGATCTTTCAACTTTGGGGGAAGTTTCCTCTGAATGATGGCACTGCATTCTTCCGTCAATGCTACTGTCTCGTAATCTCCCAATCTATGTTTTCGTGAAAGAATGTCTTTCATGAATTTGACGTAACTGGGCATTTCTTCCAAGGCTTCTGCAAATGGAATTTTGATATGCATCTTTTTGAACACCTCCAGGAATCGAGCAAATTGCTTGTCCATTTTGTTTTTCTGAAGTCGCTGTGGAAAAGGTGGAGGTGAAGTGATCTGATCTTTTTCTTTTTCCTTTGCTTCTTTTTCCTCCATCTATGGCACTGCATCTTTTGAAACTTCCTCAATTGTTGCCTTGATTCCAACATCTTTGTTGATTTCAGTAACGCTTTTCAAGGTGATGGCTTGACATTGCTTCTTCCCTCGGTTCATTGGATTCGGTTCTGTGTTGCTGGGAAGATTACCTGGCGGTCTGTAACTCTGAACATTGGCCAATTGTCCCATTTGATTCTCCAGTGCTTTGATAGAGGCTGAATGGCTTTGATTCAATGCTACTTGATTTTGAACCATAGCTGCTAAAGCATCGTATTTTGCTTCTTGCTTCTTCAACTGGGCCAACACTTCTATTATTCCTGGTTCTTTTTCATGCTCCTGGCCTTTTTTCTGTTGCTGGAATCCAGGTGGTGGATAGTTCTGTTGTTGGAATCCCGATGGTGGATTGTTCTTTTGCCCTGAATTGTTGCTCCATGAAAAATTCGGATGATTCCTCCACCCTGGGTTGTAAGTGTTGGAATATGGATTGCTCCTCTGTCTGTTGAAATTGTTGACATAGTTCACTGTCTCTTCTTGTTGGTTGTAAGATTCTGACTCAGGTACTCCTCCAAATGGTGAACTTGTGGATCCACCATTAACTTTCATGTTAAGAGTTTCCAGATTTTTGCAAATCACATCCAGCATGGAATTCAGTGCTGTGTTGGCTCCAACTTCATAAATTCCTGCAATTCTTTAGATCATGCTCCTTTCTGTTGGCCATAAGGAATTGTTGTTGGCCATTTCTTCAATTAAGTCCCAGGCCTGATCTTCTCCTTTTGCCATCAAAACTCCTCCAGCAGCAGCATCAATTGTGGTTCTCATTATTCCAGAAAGTCCATTGTAGAAGGTTTGGACTTGTAGCCACTTTGCGATCTCATGATGAGGACATTTTCGGAGTAAATCTTTGAATCTTTCCCAAGCTTCGCAAAGGGATTCTGAATCTTGTTGCACAAAGGATGTGATGTCATTCCTCAACTTTGCAGTTCTAGCTGGTGGAAAGTACTTTTCAAGGAATTTGGTGGCTAGAGTGTTCCAAGTTGTGATGGAACATGCTGGTAACGAATGTAGCCAAGCTTTAGCTCTGTCTTTCAGGGAATATGGAAAAACCTGCAGTCTCATTGCTTCTTCAGCTGCTCGGTTGTAATTGAAAGTACCGCAAACTTCCAGGAAGTTGCTGATGTGGGCATTAGGATCTTCAGTTGCATTTCCCCCAAACTTTACTGACTGCTGAATCATCTGGATGCATGTTTTGATGTCACATTTTGCTGGTAAGGAGGAAGTACAATACAAGAAATGAGTCCGTCAACCACCGGAATGGTTCTGTCTCGAATCGGAATTGGTGGTGCAACGTTCCAAAGGTTCAGGTTCCATGTTGACTAAAGCTTCTTGGCCTTCTCGCCTTTCCCTTCTCAACTTTCTGATGGTTCTTTCAATTTCTGGGTCAAGCGGTCGGAGTTCAAAGCTTCTGGTTCGTCTCATGTAGTTTCTGAGAACCTGAAACACAAGAAAACAAAAACAATAAGTAAAAATAAATTAGATACAAGTAATGTATCTAACCCCAAAACTAATAGTGAAAGATAAATAAGTCCCCGACAACGGCGCCAAAAACTTGACTGGTGCTTACACACACGTGTATAACGCAAGCGCACGTATCGATCAAGTAGTATAAAAAGTATCGATCCCACGAGGACTTAATACCTAATCTATTAATTTTATGAGGTCAAATGATTACTAGTATCTAACACGTTGTTTGATTGATTTGAAATGGTGATGATTCTAAATTTAAAAACAAGTAAATAAAATTGCACGAAAGTAGGTTTAAGAAAATTCAATTTTAGGAAACTATCTAGGGTTGTGAGTCTTTCTAATATCTTTTAAAAGATGAAGTGGTTATTTCATGTTTGTGTAATATATCGGTTTACTAACCTGGAACACTAAATTATGTGAAAGCCTATGTCGATGGTCAGACGCAAATACCCAGTATAACCCAATTGAACCATATATCTATGTCAACCAAATTACCTGGATTCATTAAGTTTAAGTTCTAATTATGGCTACCCCCGCCCAACAGGTATATGTCTATCCTGTAAGGAAATCTAATAAATGGTTATTTATCCTCAAGGAAGATCGTGGGCTATTAAGTCTAAGGCTTAAACCTAAAATTCCTTTGTCAATTTATTTTAAATTTACCATATCAATCTTATTAGTGGCCAATTAAGAAGACGCATTAAACTTAAGACTTAATAAGTAAACCTTTAAATTACCCAAACTATAAAATAACCCCTTATAAACCGGGGATATTGGATTTCATCACAACCCTAGATAACTGGCTTAGTTACGACACATATTTACGGGTAGTAAAAACTTAAATAAAATAAAAGACATAAAGTAAAATGCTGAAAAGTAAATTGCTAAAAAGTAAATGCTGAAAAGTAAATTGCTGAAAAGTAAATAAAGTAAAAGTACAATAAAAGAAAATGCTGAGGTAAAAGGATCCACTTTTATTACTTCTATTTTAGATATCTCCCTTAATATGATATATTAAATTTGCATGATAATTACCAACCAGCCATATAGGCGGTATCCAGATTAAGTCAAAATAATAATTAATTACCAACCGATCAATCAAACGGATCCAGTTTAGTCAGGTTAAAACCAATTTAAATAATTACCAACCGACCAATATGGCGGTGTATCCTCGTTAAGTCAGGTTTTAACTAGTTTATATATTATAATTAAGGGAGATTAATCTAAATATTAGTAATAAAAGTTAACATTTTACCCCAGCAAATGGGAGTTACCTCCTCATTACTGAAAAGTAAAAACTGAAAATTAAAGAAAAGAAAAGTATTGTGCGTAAAAGTAAATTGCAGAAAGTAAAAACTGAAAAGTAAAGAAAAGAAAGTGCGAAAGCGGAAATTAATTACTGAAAGTTGGAAATAAACAAACAAGATACAATCTTCTTAGTATTCTTAAGGAATTCCTTAGAAGAAAGTATGAATTTACAAATTAAATGGCTTTGTATTTATAGGCAAAATTTTGCCTCCATCAAATCATCCACCAAATCCATTATTAATTGCTCCACTAATTGCTCCACCAAATCCATTATTAATTGCTCCACTAATTGCTTATTATTTTTTGTGGTGATTTGATAATTTTTATTATTTATTTATTAATTTATTTTTTTTACTTTGAAAATGATGAAAATGACTTTAATAATTACACACAACACACTTCTGGATGGTTCATCCATTTCGGGCATGAAAGATTCAGAATTCGAAATTAGTTTTTATTTCAAAGTTGTAGATCATTGAGTCTTCTTTAATCTGGAACTTGAATCAGCTCAATCCGATATCGGAGTAAAAAGTTATGCCCAAAATACGAAAGATGCACAAAATTGGAATTTCCAAAACTGCACTTCGTTAAAACGCCCTTCCAAGTTTCCAATCTCCAAAATTAATATGTCAAGTCCAATTTTTTGCCCTTATTTGACCCATATTTCGTCCTAAATGATTTCATGGTTTCCCAATATTATTTTATCTGTAAAATAAACTAAAACACATCAAAACGTTCATCAAACCCGAGAAACTAAACAAAATATTAAGTAAAAGGAGCGGTAAATATTGATATATTTTCCGCTCATCAAAAACCAAGAAACATCATTATCAGATAAACAAATATCTAATGAGGTTTTTCTTAATGCCAGTGAAGAATCTCGAGACATGAACCAATTCATGTCAATCTTTACTGTATAAGAAATAAAGAAACTATTCTCTCTAGAAAGATTATATCATAGTTCATTCTAATTTAGAACCTATTCTAGAAGTCTGCAACCATAAGTGAAGCCAGAAAACATATATAAAATATGCATGCAGTGGATAAAAGTTTAATTCTATCTAAATAATGGAATAAGGAAAATACATAAGCGACAATTTTCATAATAGTACACACTACATTAGTAATTTATTTTTTACCTAGCAGTGGCTCCCACTACTTTACGTAATACCGTAATCCCCAATGGAAAATGAGAATTCAATAATTAAATCAAATTTATATTGGGAAGTGGACCCCGTGAATATATTTCGACTCACAGCTTTGGCACGTTCTTGCCTATGTATATTCACGGGTAGACAACTCATTGTCAATCACACTCATTGTGACTCTTGATTGTGTCCTGACCGTTTCTCGTTGTGATAGCTTTGGCACACTCACAGGAGGCGTATCAAGGCTTCACTTGTCAATGGAAAATTCAAGCTACCGATGTAGTCCTGACAGCTTTGGCATGTTTAGGATTTCCACTTTCACTTGAATTTGTCTCTTATCATATAAGTTCTACCGACGCAAATAAACTACCTTCAACCATAACTGCACAGCTTTGGCACGATACAACTATAGCATCATGCAAACATTCACATCTGTATTGACAAGGCAGACGAAGAAACAAGTATTCCTAATACTAGTCACTTTATAAAACCTTATTTAACGGGGATTTTCCTAAAGATGTAATTCACTTTATTTAATCAAATTAAATAAATACATGCATGTAAAAAGTAAAGATTAAATTAAATATCAAATTTAAAGGGCTAATCATATCATGGGTTCAGAATCAGACTCGCTCTGATACCATTTTGTAGGGGTTTTATCAGGGCAGCACGGCGGAAGAAGCGCGGTTCGGGCGAAATCATAGTTTAAAATTTTTAAACTTACGAATAAATTATTTCATATCAAATATTAATAATTCATTCATATTTCACCTAAATATATTTATTCGATATCATATAACGACATAAATAATATAGAAACTCCACGAAATTTTTACGAAAACGTTTTTTCTGCAAAATAGCATAAAACGTGTTTCTGACCAAACCGACCGACCAATACACATGGGGACTGCCTAGGTCAGCCCCAAAAACATTTGGACAGTTCGTGGACTTCCTGAACAGTGACCAGTTCATTGTTTGGGCATCTGTTTCCCGGTAACACCGTTTTTCACCGTTTTCGTGTAATTTCACTCCGAAATAATTTCCAGTAATTATTTTTCTTGGGAAATTAAAATAACTAATTTATTCTAATTACACAATACTCAAAAACAGATTTTAAACACAAAAATCAGATTTTTCTCATAATTACCGTGAGACCCCAAAACTTTGCATTTTGAACATTTTAGTCCTAATTTGTCAAATATAAATTTAAGTTATTTCAAATTACTACCAAAATGATTTATACATGTCTTATACATGAAAATATAAATTGCAACTCAAAAAACACAAAAAACTCAAATTGTCGAATGCACCCTGAATTTTTCAGTTTTTGCAATTTGGTCCAATCTTGTTCAAAACAAGTCAAGATGAAATCCAATCATCACCAAATTTAATATACATCATATATACATTATTACACAACACATATATGAAAATCCCCAAATTTGGAAAAGGTTAAGATCCCTAATTTCATAAATTAGTTCAATTAATAAATTAACCAAATACAACATTTTAATTTAATCTCTACAACACCAAACAAGTCTCACCACTTTGAAACAACTCAAGAAAAATTCTAGGTCATCAATGAGTGGCCTAATAACTCTGGAATGACAACAAGATCATAAAATGATCAAAAGTGTGCGTATACACCAAACACACAAACACAAAAGAGTGGAAAAAATTAAGAACTACATATGTTGTAGCCAAGATCAATAGAAATATTTTTCTTCCTAATAAAAAGTTGAAAAAACTTACAAATCATGAAGTTTTCTTCACTTTTTCTTCTTGTTTCTTCTATTTTTCTCTCAACTTTGTTTTGTTTTATATTTTGGAAGCTTAACCTTGTGAAGAAAAAATGAAAAATAAAACCCTTAAATACTTAGGGTATATGGCCGAATTTGGTGGGAAAAAAATTAATGTTTTTCAATTTTTCCAAACAAATATCTAAGAAAATATTTTACTTTTTAACAATTAAAAAAGCAAAGATCATTTTGATAACCATTTCAAATAATGTAAAAGTCAAACTTATACACTTTAATAATTTCCTTTAATAAATATCAAATTAGATATTTTATATTTTAATTACTTTAATTATTTAACAATCAAATAATTATTTAAATACAAGAATCCAAATATATGTATTATATTTACACTAAATATCTCAAATACATATATTAATGATATATGTCAAATATCACAATTTGATATTTAATTAATGTGTATTTAATAAAATCAAATTTTAAATACAAATACACGTTAATTAAGAAATGACCAAAATGCCCTTATGCATGTATATTTCGTTTAACCGTTAAAAGATTTATAAAGAATCAGTATTATTCATAAAAGTTACTCTAGTGCTCTACGAGTTTATTTCATTAGTGAGACACTCTAAGTTCAGGCATATCCGTCACGAAATCAAATTTCGTGTCCATAATTTACCCACTCGTAAATTATGACAACCACAGATAAACTCGCTGAACTATATAGGTCGAGGTCATCACATACGTATAATCCCTCCGTCACATGTATTCCGATTATTCCATAGATATAGAAATTAACGTCAAATCTCTATAGGTATAATCCCATAAACGATTCTATTAGCAATCTTATAAAAACACTTAGAACTCACTTCTACATTGTACCACAGATCCATGGATTTAACGGATTGCTAATCCCATAATGAATATCTATGCTCTATACAAAGAACTGACTGATCTTATCTTGATACACACAGGATATCATGAGCATGAGTCCACACCCAACGAACAGGCGGAGGTATGATCTTAATAGATCAGTGACGTGACTGCCATCTAAGTGTGGAAGATAACTCATATATCAACAGTGGTATCTCAAGTAAAAGAATCATTATGCTACTCAACCCGAGAAGATTCATATTGACGTTGGTGTACCATCTATTAGGAAATATTTGGTGAGTCGTTCAGTGTTTATCAAATAAACACCTACACGTCTATACGAGTCTCCCGAGACTCATGGTTCATTGGGATAAACCATCAGACCAAGTCACGATATACGATATGTACTGATCTCGGCGGATTTTACTAACCGACCCGTGTTAGTAAATCTTGACCAGGAACTTCATTTGATAATATATATATAGTAGTGATACTTCCCAATGTCAATTATGAGCTACGTTGTAATTGCGTACTACGTTATTTATTATCGGGTCTTTGTCTAATATATAAATCACTAAGCATGATTTAGTTTCAATCTAATGAATTAGATCGAATATATATAATAAAAGACAAGAGGTGTAACCATAAATAAGTAATATTATGGAAAAAGGTATTGCTCGTATTCATGAATCGAACATAAATACGATCCGGATTTGCACTCCGAGCACCAACCCTAACAGGATCATCACTTGCAACATTGTTGAATGCTTCCAAGAGGTTGGAATGAATAATAAGATTGTTGGGGTGATTTGTAGCTACGCGTTGTTGTGAGGTTGAGAAAATTTGCTCCAACTGCTTTTGGAGGTTCGTATTGGAGCTTCGCATGGATGAGTTTTCATCCTCTAAAACTCGTAACCGTTCTTGGAGAATGGCCAATTGAGCAGCCATCGGGTCTGCTGTTTGCTCGCTGCTTGAATCCATGAGTAGCTATGTTTGTAAGGACCGTAGACTGAGAGATTTCCGCTTGCTATAAATTGCTAAGGCCCCACGGTGGGCGCCAAATTATGGACGCTGGATTTCGCCTGAGGTCCACAATCGAGAATTTTTATGATGGGGCACTAGCGATCCTGCAAAACAAAGGTAGAGTTAGCGTGGAGTTCCTATCCACCGGTGTGGTGGGTACCGTAGGCACTCTGACGCTCAAGTCAGTAGTGATGACGAGCGGAAAATATGGAAGAGCAAGGTTCAAGGTTACCTTGAACTCCGTAGACTGCCGTGAGGGCGGTGGGCCAGTGTTTAAATGACGATCTCTTTTGAAAGCTCTAGTATGAGAGCTGAAAAACCTCTCCCCCGATTTTGAATTATGCCACTTTTATAGGCTATTATGAGGTGGGTCTCTTTAATATATTAAACGATAAACTCTTCGGTGTAAGAAACGGCTAATCACGTGGGGTAATTAAGATATTTTTCGGTTTGGCTATTGGAAAGTCAGTGGGTTGTCTTGTAGGATTTCTCTGGTATATGGGCCTGAGATGTGTTCAATTCCTTAGTCTAACATTGGCCCATGAATGGGTTGTTTGATGGAACTGAGCTTTGTTGAGTAGAGTTGAAGTCTTGAGGGCTGGATACTGTTAGGTATACGGGTTTTCATTGATATTGGGCCCAAGGTGAAATGACGATTTTGTCATTGGCTCAAATTTGGCCCGTATAGTTGGGTATGTCCGAACTATCTTAATCTTATCCATCTCATCTTCTACTCAATCAATACTACATCTTTTTTTTTTTAATTTCTTAATTTCTAATTATATATCTCCTAATCCACTCATATATCTATGTAAAGATTCTCATTCTCATTTTAATGGGCAAAACTTCTCTAGTTATGCATAAATCTGGGTTTTATCATGTACACACGTCATAATAGCAAATATAGAAAGAACAAAGTTTGTTTTCTAAGAAGAAAATGTGTCCAATGTTACAACAAACACAGCTGCGTTAAATTTAAGTGGACCTTCTCCACGTTCTCCAGTTCCCAATTCTGCTCTAATAAAAGTAAATTAACCAATTTTCCTGACAGTAAAGTCAAATGTATCGGCAGCATTTATGACACCTGGCTATTTCATTCATTTATTTCTCTGTTTGCTAAGAAAATTTGCAATAATAGGCATTTCGACCGAGTAGTTTTATATGTGGTGGAAAATCCTGAATGAAGCTCCAAGTCAAGTCACTTTCACAGGTTAAAACATTCATCAATTGAAACTTGTGATCGTATTGTAAAGTTGCTATGAACTTAATTCATGGACCCCTCAAGCCTTTTTTTTTTTTTTGATTGTTATGCGAAAAATTTTAGCGAGTGATTTGTGTTGTAAAATATGTTGAAATCTCTTGAAGTGATATCTTCTAGCTTTGAAAATCGTGTAAATCAAAATAATCGAATTCACGTATTTTTAAATATTTTTATATAATGGATATTTGTTATTTTAGTTATAAAATAGAAAACAAACTCTGATTGAGCTGATTTTTGATTCGTTGGAATTTTTTTTAAAGATGAACAACTTTCGTGTTGAACAAATGTCAAAATTTACACTAGAAGAGCCTAAAAATGCACATTTCCAAATACGTGTAATGTTATGAACCTATTTATAATTCCGCGGGGGTTGTTATGTAACTTTTAGAAAATTTTCTATAAATACTCTAAGTTTAAGTATAAAACTAGAACCTGAACCTGATTTTTCCTATTCCACATTTTCGGAACTGAAACCTATCCTAAAATAATTTGTTCCGGCTCCAGAACCTAATTTTCGTTTCGGTTTTAAGCGGTTTTTGGTCTACCCGGAACTGTTGTACACCCCTACTATAATTAACTAAGCAATTATGGAAATTTTATTATTTTTTACATAAAATTAAATAATATTTTTGTAATACAATTAAATATATAGGTATAAATTTTTATTTTATCGGGTCTTGTATTTTAGGTGAGATTCTAAACGACCGCTTGAATTAATTAAGAGTCGAGTCACCTATCATTTTAATTAGTGAATATGTTGTTATAAAGATCGGAGTGAAACTTAAGTATTAAAAATTTATTATGATTAACAATTCAAAAAATAGGAATTTAATACATGAGGCACCATGCATAGGAATGCCACGATACCAAGTTTCAGAATTAATATTAAAATTTTATTATGATTGATACAGTTATAAAGTGATTTTATACTCTCAAATATAAGAGTGTCAAAGTAATAAAATAATTAGGTATGTTCAGGGTCGATTCACGAGGAATAGATTTAATAAGATAAAATAATAATTCGAATAAAAAAAAGAAGTAAATTGTTTGAAGTGATTTAACATTTTAAATTAGACTGCAATAATAAAATAAAATGTTGGGGCTATGTGATCCACTTTTAATATTTCAAATTTAGAAATCTTACTTTTTATAATATATAAATTGTTATTATTACCAAGTTAATTTATTTCATGAATTAATTATGTCAAAACAAATAAAACCAACCATAAAGGCGTTGATAACATCTATCTATAACAAGTCCAGTTAGGTACTCAATTATGCCAAATATATAAAACCAGCAATATAAGCAGTAACAAAGTTTGTCAATAATTAATAAAGATTTAAATTAATTATTAGCTTTCACATTATAATTCATATATTATAATGTAAGTAAGATTAATACATATCTTTATATTAAGAGTTTCACCATTTACCCCAACATGATGAAATTAGCTACTCATGCTTTGAATAAAAACACACATAATTTTATTACTGAAAGAAAAAAAAATTACAATAATTCTTGAAAAATAAAACATATAATAACTGAAACTCCACAAATTTTCAGATAATTCTTACAAAGTTTTGTTATGGCATCTATAACTGCCTCTGGTTTAGGCGGACAGCCCGGCAAATAAACATCCACAGGAATTAGCTTATCAACTCCCCGAACAGTACTATACGAATCGGTACTGAACATCCCCCCTGTAATTGTACATGCTCCCATAGCAATAACATATTTTGGTTCAGGCATTTGTTCATATAATCTCACTAAAGAAGGAGCCATTTTCATTGTTACTGTACCTGCTGTTAAAATTAGGTCCGCCTGTCTAGGGCTCGATCTTGGTACCAGCCCATAACGGTCAAAATCGAACCGCGAGCCGATTAATGAAGCAAATTCAATGAAACAACAACTGGTACCATAAAGAAGCGGCCATAAACTGGAGAGTCTTGACCAATTGGAAAGATCATTTGATGTAGTTGAAATAAATGAATTTGGGGTTGTTCGATCAAGTAAGGAAAATTCAATGGAATTCATAATTCTCTCAATGTTTTTTTTTACTTTTACTTTTTTGTTATTGTCTGAATATTCAGAAACTAAGACCACTCTAATGCTCCTTTTCGCCACGCATAAACTGAACCAACAATTAGGATAAGCATGAAAATGAAAGCTTCTATAAATACGGATACCCCCAATACATCAAAACTCATTGCCCATGGATAAAGAAAAACGGTTTCAACATCAAAAACAACAAAAACTAGAGCAAACATATAATACCGGATTCGAAATTGTAACCAAGCATCGGCCATTGGTTCTATACCCGATTCATAACTAGAAAGTTTCTCTGGCCCTTTGTTAATCGGGGCTAAAACTGCGAAAATTAGAAATGCCAAAATAGGAATAACGCTTGATATTATTAGAAATGCCCAGAAAATATCATATTTGTAAAGCAAAAACATAGCCGAACTCCTATGAATGTGGAAAATAGACCAAATTTGTTGATTCAAATTGGAATTCATTTTCAAGTCATCGATAATTGGTTAATCAAAACAACAATTCATTTTGATCGAACCACATAGTTTCGTTTGTTTGTTGTGATGTTTCGTTTTAAGATTTCTCGATTGGAATCCTATTTTCATTACACTTCCTTCGATTTTATTTCAATATAGTATAAATCTCTTATACAAACAAAACAAACAAACCCCTTTTGCGTTCACCTCGCTTCGGACTTGTCTAAATCAAAGGAATTCAAAAGAAAATTCGAATTTTTGTTTCGAATTTTGAATCTTCGAAATTCAATCTGTTTTGATTCTATTCTATATATAGAATATTTTATGTTTATGAATTATGTTTATTATTATTATTTGAGATTAGTATAGGGCTATACGGACTCGAACCGTAGACCTTCTCGGTAAAACAGATCGAACTAATTCTTATCAAAATGATTCGAACTCTTTCAAAGACCCAACATGCATTTTTTTTTGCATTGGGCTCTTTCATTAACTGATAGAAATATCAGTTAGTCTACCATATTTTTTCTTGACAGAAAAATAAGGAAATGGCTCCATGTGCTCTAATTCATTATTTGGATTCGGATATAGGAGCACTCCCAAAGTGTTTCAAAGAAGGGTTATCTTGACGTAGGTCTGCTTATGGCCTAGATCAACCTAAACTAAAAGGAGTCTCTATCATCATGATTAAAGAATCACATATGAAACTTCATACGCCTTAAGATTCATAGAACAAAAAGAGAATTTTTGAGATCCTTATACTCATTATGCCTAGCATTGAATAGACTAGGTATTCACCTTATCAATATCTCAAATCTCAAATTGATGTCGGATTTGATTTGGTTCCTAAAAGGGCACCCGAATCGGGCCGAGCCATTTGTCAGGCTATTGTTCTCTTGTTTTGTTCCCTACAAGCCACAGAGTCAGACATTGATTTCTCAAAAAGATCACCTGAAAAACATTGGCGCACGTGTAAACGAGGTGCTCTACCTAACTGAGCTATAGCCCTTGTACTTGTGAGACCTATTTTATCATATTATGTAGATAATTTCTTGTCAAGATGAATATTCCATGATCCCACACCATATCTCTTTGATCTTTTGGATTGGTATTGCTTAGAAGTCCTATTGGATTTATACTCCATCGATGGGATGTGATGGATCTCTTTTTATTTTTTGGTATAATGATAAATGACCTACTTAACTCAGTGGTTAGAGTATTGCTTTCATACGGCGGGAGTCATTGGTTCAAATCCAATAGTAGGTAGAAATTATTAGATACCATTGGCTGTGGTATCTAATAAGTTTTTCTACTCACCTTCGTTTATTGATTTTGTATCTTTTCTATCCTATTCGATTTGATTTTCGAATTGAAACTTCAACCTTTTTCCTTCCATCAGCATCTGATTCCAATTGATTGAATTTAATTGGATTCAATTGGCAGAATAAAAATAGGGTGTATAAACAGAAATTCTTTGGATTATTCTATTCGGGCGCACCAACTAGTTATCAAATCGCATTGATAACCTCTACTCGTGTCCTAGCTCGTCTGAGAGCTAGATTTGCCTCAATTGTTTGTCTCTTGCTTTCAGCTTTCCTCAAATTAGCTTCCGCTATTTCAAGAGTTTGCTGGGCTTCTTGGGGCTCAATGTCACTACTCTTCTCCGCATCATTTACTAAAATAGTGATCTCATTATTCCCTATTCTAGCAAAACCACCCATCAGAGCCATCGTTACCCATTGGTCGTTAAAGCGGATTCTTAAAATACCTATATCTACAGCTGTCGCAATAGGCGCGTGATTTGGTAATACGCCTATTTGTCCACTATTAGTCGATAAAATGATTTCTTTCACTTCTGAATCCCAAACAATCCGATTCGGGGTCAGTATACAAAGATTTAAGGTCATTTCTTCAAATTACTCTCAATTTCTAAGTTTGTAGCCTTCGCAGTAACTTCATCGATGTTACCTACCAAATAAAAGGCCTGTTCAAGAAGACCGTCTAATTCTCCGGACAGGATCAATTTAAACCCTCTAATAGTTTCTGCTAGACCAACATATTTCCCCGGGGAACCGGTAAAGACTTCTGCTACGAAAAAGGGTTGTGATAAGAAACGCTCAATTTTTCGCGCTCTTGCTACGGTTAAACGATCCTCTTCGGACATTTCGTCCAACCCAAGGATAGCTATAATGTCCTGAAGTTCTTTGTAACGTTGTAAAGTTTGCATAAATCTTTGCGCAGTTTCATAATGTTCCTCGCCAACGATCCGAGGTTGGAGCATAGTTGACGTTGAGTCTAAAGGATCAACTGCGGGATAGATACCTTTAGCTATGGGTGAACACAATTTCGGGTCAAACCGCGAACCGCATCGAACCGCACCGCACCGAACCGAACCGCGCGGTTTGAAAAAATATTAAAAATAATTTTGAACCGCACCAAATCGAACCGCAAATTTTGGGTCGGTGTGTAGTTTTGACCCATGTCAAACCGCAAACCGCCCAAACCGCATATTTTGACTCGAACCGCGACCCGAACCGCCTAAACCGCCGACCCGCGTACAAATTAAATATTATTTTATATTTTTCTTCTTCTTTAACTATGAAAATTAAGATATTTAATGATCATATAACAATATGTAATGAATAAATGAAAATTATGTAATTTTTTCTTCAATTATAATGTGAAAACACACAAAATTTTATTTAAAAAATTTATAATCCAAACCGCCGACCCGAACCGCCCAAACCGCTAAACCGCCAACCCGAACCGCCGCGGTTTTCCTTATCAAATTTGCGGTTTCGTTTTCTAATTTTCCAAACCGCCAACCCGCGTGGTTTGAAGTAAAAAATGAAAAAACAGCCCCGAACTGCACCGCGAACACCCCTACCTTTAGCAGCTAATCCTCTTGATAGTACGGTAGTAGCATCTAAATGGGCAAATGTCGTGGCAGGAGCGAGGTCAGTCAAATCATCCGCGGGTACATAAACTGCTTGAATAGAAGTTATGGACCCCTCTTTGGTAGAAGTAATTCTTTCTTGTAAAGAACCCATTTCGGTACTAAGGGTAGGTTGATAACCCACAGCAGAAGGCATTCTACCCAATAAGGCGGATACCTCGGATCCCGCTTGGACGAAACGGAAGATATTGTCGATAAATAGAAGTACATCTTGTTCATTAACATCTCGGAAATATTCTGCCATAGTTAGGGCCGTCAAACCAACTCTCATACGAGCTCCTGGTGGTTCATTCATCTGACCGTAGACTAGAGCCACTTTAGATTCCGCAATATTTTGTTCATTAATTACTCCAGACTCTTTCATTTCCATGTAAAGATCATTTCCTTCACGAGTACGTTCACCGACTCCGCCAAATACGGATACACCCCATGAGCTTTGGCAATGTTGTTGATCAATTCCATAATGAGTACTGTTTTACCCACTCCAGCTCCCCCGAATAGTCCGATTTTTCCTCCCCGACGATAAGGAGCTAAAAGATCTAATACTTTAATTCCTGTTTCAAAAATAGATAATCTTGTATCTAACTGTATAAAGGTAGGCGCAGATTTATGAATAGGGGATGTTGAGCGAGTATCTACAGGACCTAAATTATCAACAGGCTCTCCAAGCACGTTGAAAATTCGTCCTAGAGTCGCTCCGCCAACTGGAACACTTAGAGGAGCTCCCGTGTCAATCACTTACATCCCTCTCGTTAGACCATCTGTAGCACTCATGGCTACAGCTCTAACCCGATTATTCCCTAATAATTGATGTACCTCGCAAGTCACATTAATTGGTTGACCGACAGTATCTCGACCCTTAACTACCAGAGCATTGTAAATATTAGGCATCTTGCCAGGGGGAAAGGCTACATCCAGTACCGGACCAATGATTTGAGCGATATGTCCCAGGTTTTTTTTTGCAATCGCGGAAACCCCAGGGCCGGAAGTAGTAGGATTTATTCTCATAATAATAAAGTGAAATATGTCAATTTTTTTTCGAACTTGATCGCATCCAAAAGAAAATCTTTGATAGCATTGGGTCGGTTAATTCAATAAGAAATGGGAGTTCGCGCTCGATTTCGTTGGTACCGTCCAACCGAATGCAATTCAATTGTTTCCTTATGCTTATGCAATTTCAATGAGGGAATTTTCAAGTTCAACCAACCGACTTTCAAAATATCAAGTGGATGAATAAAAATCTTGAGAAAGTCTTTCATTTATCTATCATTATAGACAATACCCGCCATATTATCTATGGAGTTCGAACCTGAACTCTATTTTTCGATTCATTATTTCTATCTCATTGGCCCTTATTTCTTATTTTAGCATATCGATTTATGCCTAGTCTATTCTTTTATATATATATACCCCCCTTTCTTTCCTGGACGAATTACACATATTTTCTTTGCACATCTAGGATTTACGTATACAACATGTATTAGTGTCAAGAGTGAATTTCTTATTATTCAGATATTTTGATTGAAAAAAAAAAGTAAGGGATTAGAAACTTGAAAGGCACTGATTGGGTTGCGCCATACATATGAAAGAGTATACAATAATGATGTATTTGGTGAATCAAATACTGTGGTCTAAAAAAACAAGGGATCGTTCTGAGTAGTTGATAATATTAATTGAAAATCTTGTGAAAGATTCATGTGAAGGGGTTTCATTAACTCCTAATTTATGTCGAGTAGACCTTGCTCTTACGAGAATTTTTAATTCATGAGTTATAGGGAGGGACTTATGTCACCACAACAGAGACTAAAGCGAGTGTTGGATTCAAAGCCGGTGTTAAAGATTACAAATTGACTTATTATACTCCTGACTATGCAACCAAAGATACTGATATCTTGGCGGCATTCCGAGTAACTCCTCAACCCGGAGTTCCACCCGAGGAAGCGGGGGCTGCGGTAGCTGCTGAATCTTCTACTGGTACATGGACAACTGTGTGGACCGATGGGCTTACCAGCCTTGATCGTTACAAAGGGCGATGCTACAACATTGAGCCCGTTGCTGGAGAAGAAAATCAATATATATGTTATGTAGCTTACCCGTTAGACCTTTTTGAAGAAGGTTTTGTTACTAACATGTTTACTTACATTGTGGGTAATGTATTTGGTTTCAAAGCCCTGCGCGCTCTACGTCTAGAGGATCTACGAATCCCTCCCGCGTATTCTAAAACTTTCCAAGGCCCGCCTCACGGCATCCAAGTTGAGAGAGACAAATTGAACAAGTATGGACGTCCCCTGTTGGGATGTACTATTAACCTAAATTGGGGTTATATATATATATATATAAAATCTTGGTGGGACTCCATTATAATATATAAAAATATTTTATATATAAAATCTTGGTGGGTCCTCCAAAATATATTATTATATTAATAATAATAAAATACATGTGTGGATAAATACATCATAATCTCATTTTGTCAACAATCTAAACAAGGTGAATGATTTCCAAGTCCAATTTGAATATAATTGTCACGCTCTTATGGATTTCTGTGTCTTGGAATTCATTTTTCTATTGAGCATTCGAAACAGTGTTTTACCTACACGATAAATAAAAATCACAATAAAAATATATATAACATAAATATAATTATTATCTTAAAAATGTACTAAATTAAGGGGATTTATGAAATTATAAATATAAAATGAATTGTTTCTCTTTTATTAATGTACATGTTTTAATGTTAGATCAATGATTAATAATAATTCAAAATATTAACTCAGTACATGATGTCCCATGTATTAAAATAATTCCCGGCAAATAGGTCATGCCCACGAGTGGGAGAGGAGGGCATGGTCCCAGCAAATCTGGTTCATTAAATCCAAACCTAAATTTAACCTAAATTTTGATTTTTAATTTTAATTTTAGATTCATGAACTCAGGATTTGTCACTGTCTTACCAAAGATTAGGACAAAAACTATACCACTAGAACTTAGGTATATTCAGTTGTGTAAAAACCTTCCTATCTCAACGATTAATCATAAATCGTTATTTGAGTAATTTGATTTGGTTAATTTTAACCGATTAAATCGACACTGATATACAGATGATTTTGACCGATTTTCGATTTCTCAAAAGTTATATGATTTTTTTTTTTTTTTCAGTTTTTCAATATCTTTTTGGGATTTTAATTGATGATTTTACATGTTAAAGGATAAGAATTTCATTAGAAATAATGAAAAAAAAATGTTCGATTTAAACTAATTATTATTGGAATAATAAAACTCTTGGATTGTTTAATATTTTTTAATCATCAATTAATGGTTTTTAGTAATTTTTATAGGATTTTAAGAGATAGCTTGGAATTTTCTTATTATCAACCGTACAAAATATCAACTTTTGGAATTTTCTTATTATCAAGCGTACAAAATATCAACTTTACCATTTTTTATTAATTTTTTATTAATCCCCGGTTATTTCTGATTAGATCCAGCCACGGTTTCAGTTCAGAACTGAAACCAAACCGCAACCGAACCGGGAGAAACTAGAACCGGATTTTTCGGTTCGGTTAGGGTAAAAAAGAACCTGATATTTACAGTTCGTTGCACATGATTTTGACAATGCATCTGCATATATTGCATTAATTAGTTATTTAAAAGAAATATGCAACTAATTTTGGGGGCCGATTTTTCATGTTCGTTGCACATGTCATGTCCTTAATTTATGTGTTCAAGATGGTCTGAATTATTTATCTCTTGTTGAATGTTTGAATATTATTGGTATTCTACATGAGCATGTTGAAAGTTCAAATGTTAATGATATTGTTTTATTTGAAGCTATTATTATTATGAAGAGAAAATTGTTGACTTATTTTAAAAATATTTCATTGATTTATCTTATTGTCACAGTTTTTATCCTAAATTTAAATTAGAAGTTTTGAATTGTGATTTACAAACTTATTATAAATTTTTAGGAATAAATGATGAAATTAGTGTTAGAAAAAAATAGATGGAATAAAAAATCATTTAATAGATGTATTTAATGATTTTCTCTATAGATATAAATTGCAATCATCCGGACAATCTAATAGCGAAACCGTAATACATTCAAGACTTAGCATAGGTGATCGTTGGTTACTATAACGAAATAAAAAATAGAGGAAATAACGACTAACAACCCGGATTAGATAATTATTTTTTTCCTAGATAATGCATTTATAAGTGCAATCGGAACGGGGGCTGAAAGATCAACAATAGGCACAGATAATGATGATAAGTAAATAATTATAATGAGAAACTATCTAAAAAAATATAATGAAACTACGTGAACTTTGATTCCTCTCACCTCAATAAGATACGTAGGCAAGTTAAGTTTTTAAAAATTAAGTTTAAGATCTTTTATTTTATTTTTAATTTAATGTAATATAATTTCAAATTAATAATTTTAAATTAATAAATTACAAATCCCATTTTTATTTTTTGAAAAAAATATTAAAATTCAAATTTTAAATTAATAAAAAATCAGAACCGTCCGGTCCGATTCTGGTTCGGTTCGATTCTCGGTTCCACATTCTTGTGGAACCGAAACCGAACCTGATTGACGATTGGTTCCGATTCGGAACCAAACCGAACCGTTGGTCAGATTTACTCGCAAACCGCTCAAATCGCTCTTTAAATAATTTCACTATCAACAGCCCCAATTCCAAGGAACTTCAAGCGCAATTAACACACTTCAAGCTTTAGTTACTAGGGCTAGGGGATAACATAACATCTATGGGAATCCTCCCCTTCATCTCCCCAAATCATCACATAGCTGTTCCCTCTTTTGTCAACGTACTACCATTAACATTGAATTTTAGCCCTCCATAATGGGGAGGTCAGAGGTGTATGTCCGATCAAGTTTAATATAATATAAAAAAATTACTAACAGATCAATTTTTTTAATTGACTTTACGAATTTAGAATTCTTTTTTTTTTTTACAAAAAAATTGTGTATGATATTTAAAATACGAATGTCCATAATGTAGTATCTTACTGTCCCCAAGAGGCGTGGTTTGATGGTGTGGGGCCATGCCCCTGGTGTGAAAAGTCAGCGACTTATTCTGATCTGTGTTGAGAAACTTCTGAGGACACAGGTCCTGGGGATTAGTCGAGGTGCGCGTAAGCTAATCCAGACACCCTAATTATCTAAAAAAATTTATTTTGTACCAGTTCCCAAAAATAAAAAAATAAAAAAATAAAAAAATTCTGTTACATTAATAAACAATGTACATTATTATTTAAGTTAATGATACAATTGGTGCCACGTCATTCCCACATGGAGGAGTACACGTGCCGTTCTTAGATCACCGTGAAGCCGTGAATGTCGCCGGTCATTCAACAGTGAAGTGTTGGTGGGTTCCCCTAGTTATATAAATAAACAAATAATTTATTTAAAAAATTATCAGTAGATTTTCCCAAAACCTTTACCATATGATATTATAAATTATTAAATTTAAATAAACAAATAAATACAATAGAGATAGAATTCTATCAATGTAAATATATTCTAAAAGAAGATTTTGTTTTTGTTAGTATCTGAAAATATAATTTAATTTATTAAATTAAATTAATTACTACTTGCACTGAATTTTGTAAAAGTTCTTATGAACAGTACTTCATCACACGATGCTCCCCACGACTCTTACAAGTTACAAGAGAGAAATTATTTATTTCAGGTATTTTTTTTTCCTTTTTATATGACAAAAAATCGAGAAAGCATCACTTTTGATTTTGAAGTAAAATAAGTTTCCGGTGACAATATAATTTTTTCCATTTTTTTTTTTGGATAACCGGGGTGTCCGGGCTAGCTTACGCGCACCTCGACTAATCCCCGGAACCTGTGCCCCGTGCCCTCAGAAGTTTCCTAACACAGATCATGGTAAGTCGCTGGCTTTTCACACCAGGGGGCATGACCCCAAGGAAATGCATCTAGTGAGATTCGAACCTTGAACCTGAGAGGGAGCAAACCACTCAAGCCCAAAACATTTACCACTGAGGCAATCCATTGGGATTATATTATTATTTTTTCCATGCCATAGGAATTTTGACACCTATTCAATGCTGGCACCACTTGATATAATATAGTATATATTTGCGGAAATCTATAACCCTAACTCAAATTAAAAGTTAACTTGAGAATTGAGAATTATCTTATATTTATATTCATATGTCAATATTATTTCTTAGCCGATTCAAGATATTTTCTCAATACTCATCTTCACATCCATGTCGGTATTTTGTCCGATTCATGTCACGTGGATAGATAGTGTAGGCCCATTCATGCCAAGTCTGGTTCTTAAATCAACCCAAAAACTAGTTTGAGAGTTGATGGTTAGCTTGTACTTAAAATCATTTGCCAATATCACCATTCTCAGCTGATTAATCTGAGATATTTTCCTCAATAGTATTAAATTACAGCTAATTATTGTATTTTAAAACACACGCGCGCGCCTTCACACGCACACACGAGTCTAGATAATGTTGTCTGATCAAAATAAAATATTAAATTAACACTAATTACTATATTTTAAGTTTCAACTTCTTAATTTAAAACTTGTGAAAATTAACACCTATTTTAAAACACGCGCGCGCGCACACGCCTGCACACGCACACACGAGGCTAGATAATATTGTCTAATCAAAACACAATATTAAATCAACACTACTATATTTTAACTTCAAAATCTTAATTTAAAATTTGTGAAATTCACACCTGTATTTTAAAATACACATGCGAGCACACACATACACGCGCGCACACGTCTGCACACGCACACACAAGGCTTGATAATAATGTCTAATCAAAACACAATATTAAATTAACAATAATTTAAAACTTGTGAAAATTCAAACCTCAAAATTCTTAGATAAACTATAAATATTCTACTCCTGAGTTGACTTGTGAATTTGTAGATACTGATGGTATGGTTAGTCTATATGGTCATATAAAATACAATCACTAACTGTTGTCAAGCAAAAAATCGCCATTTACTTAGCATTTTAAAGGTTGTGCTATTTAAATTAAGAAAAAAATTATGTTGTTACAAATATTCTCTGTGTTAAACCTGAATATGATGTAAAAGCTTTTAAACTTAATTTTTTTTTTTTTTTTTTATGGATGATGGTAAATATCTAGAGCCTTTTCACTTAATATATAGTGGTGATTTATAAGTGATTATATAAACATTTAAAATATCATTTTCATACTTTTAAAATATAGTAAAAAAGTTTAAAATAATTATTCTCAATCTAGCTTTGTTTTTGTAAAAAGAGAGTCTTTAAGGTATTTGACCTAAAAAGGAAAAGCATGCAATGCAATGCATGCATGTGATTTCTCTTCTAACCATATTGACATATGATGACTTTATATGATTAGATTATGAAGATTGAAGATCATTTCATTTAATGCTCAAATGTTTTATATTCTTTTTTTTTTTTAATTAATTACTCAAAAAACCATATTTAAAAAAAATCTTCTGAGCGAGTATGATTATAAACGTTTATTCAAAGAGGTAAAGATAAATTAAAAATTTTAAAAAATACCAACATCTCTTGCTTCAAAGTGAAGCTTGTGACTTGGTTTCTCTTAATAATAACTAATTTTTGCTACGTGATGAGATTCAGCCACCTTCTCATTTTGGTTCCATTAAAATTCGAGCTTATTACTTGTTTGTTCTTAAAACCGACACAGTAATAAAGCTTCAACATTGTGTGGGATGTGGGGCTTCTTTTTAGAAAGGGAAATTACCATCTGCTGTTTAACGAAAGTTCGAAAAAACAGCATTTAAAAAAAAAAAAATTAGAAATGGTCCACCCCAAGTTTTTAAAAATGAATATTTTTATACTTAAAATCTAACATCATCAAAGAATTGTTTAAATTTTACTGTAAAAAGAGGATTTTAACTTGGGTTTATATTTTGGGAAGAAAATGCGATTATCATCCATCCACCTGAAAAATAATTAAAATCCAAAACTATACCTGATTTTTGAAAATTGTTATTTGCCCATCCCAAAATATAAAAAAATGTATATTTTACACCAAAATTATTAATTTTTTAAATTTAAAATGTCAGTTTCATAAATAATTTTTAAATACTAATTTTGTACTTTGATATTTCGAAAAATAAAAATAAAACAAATAAAAATAATTTTTTATTCAATTTTCAATGAAAATGTATGTGTGTGATAAAAATGGTATTTCAAAAGAATGATGGTTACCTTCAGCTCGTTGGGCTTGAACTAGTCAGAGGTCCACTTTAAATGTTGGGCTTGATGTTGGGTGTTCTTCTTCCATGGTTCTGGGTCTGCATCCGATGGTTTTTGTTAGCAATTTCTTTCAATTTCGTGTTTTTGGTCGTTTATGCACGTCAGTCTCCATTTTCTTTAAGCTCATTAGTTTATATAAGGGATTTTTAAGTGGAGGTGTCCTCGATGAGATGGTTGATTGGTCTGCATGACTTACACCTATTATGGTGCATCCTGGATAAGTGGCGTTACACTTGTTAGTATGCATATTTGATTAATTTCTCATGTTAAGGTCAGCGGATTACTATTAATGTCTACTAATCTCGGGCAGAGGTATAGATATGTCATGGAAAAAATTGGGTAGAGGAATATACGTGGGGCATCATGAAAAATATTGGGTAGTGAAAACATTCATTCTATATTGGCATTCCAATTCGAATGGTACTCGGATTACTTCAGAGGACTCGAGTGGTTCATCATGAAAACTACCACTACATTGAGGCGAAGTGGAATTTAAATCAAATGTTTCGATTACTTGCGCACTGCTTTGCCGGCCATTCCTCGAGAGGTACGTCCCTGACCATTATTCAGAGCACCCTCGGAGTGTTTCAGTTTAGGTAGGAATAATCCAGTTGTGATCGAGGTATGATTTTGTGTGGGAGTTACTCAAGGCTGCTCTCGCCACATCATGTGTATCTCCAATTCACGACGTACATGTATAGTTTTCCAAACGCTATGTTAGGTAGGAGGCATTTTCGCTCTGGAGTCGATGATGGTCAAACTTTGCGTTCACAACTTGTGCATCTCATCGGACCGATTCTAGATACACTCCGGTCCACGTGACTCGATTTCGCGAGCTGGATTCACGGTTTTTGCACGGGCCATCGTATCCCCGTGGCTCGGTCGTAATCCTCACATTGTCTGTCCCCTGTAACACCTTGTACCAAATGTTTATGGTGTGGGGTTTTCTTCGAGCCGCACCCCCATTAGTACGATGCGCTCATTCGCATCTTCGCACTAATACACAACCCTTTTAGAATAAACTAAACAATTTACATCTACCAATTTCGCCTGATGCCTCATTTAAGGCTACACCAAATTTTAGTAAAACGAAAGCTACGCGGGACGTCGCATAATTCAGGTATCAATAATAACCATTAAAGCACTATACATAACTTCCTTTTCCCGAATCTCATATTACCAAGCTACCCTGTCGCAGCATAGTTGATGCTAAAATATATTTGTCCCACTTTTCTTTATTTCCCTTTGCGATGTACAATGGAAATCTCCTTATACCAACGAGGATCCCTTCCCTTTCCTTCAATCTCCTATTTCCCCATACTCCGTTCCAAAGCCATCTCCGTTTGGATCATTTAATTCACACCTGCTTTTCTCCCTTCCCTTAACACTCTCTTCACCCCTTTCTAGTAAGTATAGCACATAACCGTGACAACTGAAACGCCCAAATGAAAAAGAATGCTGCACCTGTAGGGCCCTCCACAAGCCCGAACTTCTCTTCCTCCAACTGGCCGTTTGTCGCATTCCGAACCTAGTCGTTCTGGGTTATGAATAGTTCCCACTCGTTTCAAAAACAGGATAAAACTGAGATAGCCCTTAAACATTGCACTAGCACTCAACACCCACCCAACCCATGTCAGGGTTCGTCAGCTTGCATAATGCCGCTAGAAACCCTGTCCAATATCATCCACCCCAAAGTGACCTGAACCTCCTATACCTGACGCAAAAAGTCTTAATTTGTAAGGCCTCATTAACATGTAAACAGATATTACGGATATTGTCAACACCATTTCACCAAGAAACATAATTCAAATCATTCTTTAGACCTGATATGATCTGGTCCAGCATCTGCCACACAGCAGTTTCTACCATCAAACATCTACCAAACCTTTAGATTTTGTGTCTTCCTTTTATTATTTGTCAATTATTATCACCACCAATCTATTATACTTTCGCACAATCATGTAGTAAATTTGATCCCGATTCCTAATCTATTTATGTACTCGGGCACAGTTCACCCACACCTTTCCTCTCCCCACTTTCGTTGTTCGGTCCCAACTCTCGACTTCCTAAAAACTGACCATTACTGATTTGGTGTCACCACCATATCTCACACCAACCCACCACTTTGATTGTTCTCTTCGTCTTTTTTTTCTTGAATTCAAAACCGACCAATCCATGATTCCTACATTATTCCCCTTTGACCCCACACATCTCTCAACGAGCCCTTCCCTCTGGACAACCCCCTAAACCCTATCTCCCTTATTGTATATATACATTCAACCCGCCCACCCTTAACCAAAGCCGTTTTACTTTCCACTGCTTGCGTTTTCCACATATAATCACTCCCACCCACCCAAACGCTTCGCGTGACAATCGTCTCGTAGTACACTGTTTTCCCCCCCCGCCACTAGCTGACCACCCCCAACCGTATGGCATCCTAAACCATGCAGAGATAAACCCAAACCTTACCTACACTTACACAAGCAAAGACTACAATTTATTACGTTCAGCAATTTCATGCATCAAGCCCTCCCCCGCGTTTCCCACCGCGCAGCCCATGCATGCCATATCTTCAGCGAACACTTGACGCAACTTACCACACTGCCAAAGCAGAATTCTAAAGCCATCCCACGAACGCACAAACGCCATACGAACGTGAGCTCTTCGCCAGACAATCCGTTTAAATCACGCATAAAAATTCCTACTAGCCCATTTGAACATTAAGTTTCCCCCACAACGGAGTGCTCCAAATGACTAGGTGAAAAGAATACTTTTAGGTGCTATCCCCACTGGAAATTCCATGTTAGTACCCAACATATGCAGAGATAGAGCGAACAAATTAATATATTGTGAATTACGAGAGCATTCCTTCCCTAAGACATAGTGAATTCCCGTACCGCCCGTCAATAATACAAGAGGCCCCATACCCCCCCCGCTTTTTTTGACCCCTTTACGTGGAGTTGTGGCGCCCGAGTACAGCTTAATATTACTGTCCGTTCGGAATGGGTATGACTTGTATGTCGGGTTCATCCATTATTACCGCGAGAGGAAAATCCTCATTGTCCTAACTAACTTTCATCCCTACACATGACGGAACCACAAATACAGACAATATAAATCAAAATAAATGGCCATTAAAATAAAATGAGACAATGAAAGATCCCCTCAGGTCTAACCTTTTAAGCCGTCTCTCGGACCATGTTTCACGCAGCTCGGCCGGGGTAAAGCTCCTAACTTTTTCTGGTCCAATGTTCAACGTCCTAGCTCCCTCTTTCGCTGTTT
This sequence comes from Zanthoxylum bungeanum, assembly GCA_019454045.1. Lineage (NCBI taxonomy): Eukaryota > Viridiplantae > Streptophyta > Magnoliopsida > Sapindales > Rutaceae > Zanthoxylum > Zanthoxylum bungeanum. The sequence goes on from SKCR01032124.1 coordinate 76,762, forward strand.
TGCTTCCGCTTCTAACTCCACTTAAGTAACACCTTGTCACAACCTCATCTTGCGATAATAGTTTCGTGGGCTAAGTTTGTGCTGCATCACTTACACGGGCTGCCACCCGCTCATTTGTCACGTAAAACATCAGGATTCAAAGAAACAACCATTGCCACCAAGTTGGTGTAACAAGGAAACCATCAGCACCTTAGTGACAATCATATGTGGAACTAGTTGTATATTTTAAAAAGTATACAACGCAGCAGTTTCCAATGCAACAGTTTACTTAAGTAATTCGCCACTTATATTTAAGGCAAATCTAGTGAGGGGGTTTGTAAATCGGTTTTGGTTGTTTTTGGAATCACTTTGCGCTTACTTTTCCCTTCCCGTTTCTCGACTTCTGCTCTTTGGTTCTATTGGTCCAGCATAAACAGAAGCCGATAATAGGAGCAGAAACGGAGTTCGAACGTAAGCAAAACAGCGAAAAAGTGAGCTAGGACGTTGAACCAGTGGACCAGAAAAGTTGCGGAGCTTTACCCCTTTCCGATCTTCGTGGAAACGTGAGTCCGAGAGACGGCTTAAAAGGTTAGACCTGAGGTTATCTTTCACACTTATTCTCATTTTATTTTCTGGTCATTTATTGATTATATTTCTGTATTGTGTATCCGTTGTGTGTATGATGTATGTTGTGGGTATTGGATGAATGAGAGATGTGTCAACTCTCGCGGTATATCGGATGGAAACCGGACATAAATTTCATAGCCGATTCCGAATGGACGGTAATATGATCTGTACCGGGCCACAACTCCACGTACCGCTTGGGTAAACGGCACCATCTTTCTTTTGTTGTGTTGCTCTTGTTTATTTAGTTTTCTTTACTTGAATTCAATATGTCGTAGTTATGCATGATTCAACCAAGCGCATGGGCTTAGTGAGTTAGTCCAAAGGTCCTCCATTTGGGAGACAAAGAGCCGAAAAAGGCCACCTTTGTGACACTACTTCGCCGCGCCGGTTGATGTGTGTTCGGTTGACGCGAGATACGTTCAATCGGGCATACTTAGTTTGATATATATCTTTTTTATTTGTATGTATAAGTCAATCAGCGCGCATGGCTTAGTAAGTGGAATGAAAGATCCCTTATGGGGAGGGGTTAAAACCCGTTACCACGATGCTTTGCCGCGCCGGTTGATGTGTGTTCAGATTGGATGTAAGATGTGTTCAATCGGGCATACTTGGTTGATATGATTGGTTCTATTCTTGTATGTGTGATGTGACGCGCATGGGCTTAGTATGTTGGTCTAAAGGTCCTCTCTTTGAGAGATCAAGAGCCCCAAAAGGTCACCTTTATGGCAGTACTTCGCCGCGCCCTTTTATTTTTGTGTTTATGTATTGCGTCCCATTTCATGCATCAGGTCTGTTCCCGTTCGAACGCGTTTACGAACGCAACTCGAACGCGCATGTTTTTTGCCTTATCATGTGTCAGGTCTCATCTCCGTTCGAACGCGGTTAACAAACGCCATACGAACGTGAGCATTCTGTCTCATTTCCGTTCGAACGCGTTACAAACGCCATACGAACGTGAGCATTCTGTTTCATTTCCGTTCGAACGCGTTTACGAACGCTACTCGAACGTGAGCATTCTGTTTCATTTCCGTTCGAACGCGTTTACGAACGCTACACGAACGCGAACACACTGAACTGAGTCTTTTCATTAGATTTCATGCATAGTTTTCCTAGTAGCTATCTCCACATGTATAAATGCAAATATGTTGATGTATTACATTCATATGCTTGTGTCATGATAACATTTGAGTATTATTTCTTGCGGTATATCGGATGGAAACCCAGACGTAAATTCCGTAGCCGATTCCGAATGGACGGTAGTGCGGTCTGTACTTGGGCTACAATCCACGTACCGCTTGGAAAAGTGCCCATATGTGTGCTTGTATGGTTAACATGTGTGCTTGTATGGTTAATATGTGTGCTTGTGTTTTCCTGAATGTGATATGCAAGTAAAGTTGTATGTTAGTTGCTATCTTGATATATGTTAAGCATGCAAATTTAAATGTAAGATATATGTGAAATGCGTACATAAGTTTTATTTTACACATGAGCATGATACTCTTGGAAATAAGTGTTACTTAAGTGATTAAATTATTACATAAATCCTTTCATTACAAGTGACATAAGTAGGGGACCATTCCGAACCCAACGGTTTGAGGTCTTCCCTTGCGAGGGGTGAGTGCGGCCTTAAATCTTTGTCCCGGTTCACACCGGGTGGCGACTCCATGTTATTCAGTACTTCCCAAACTAGGCCGCGAGCCTAGGAACGGCGTCGCCCAGGTCCTGTGTCCTACAGTCTGGCGACTCCACTGGGGATATGAGAATTGGCCCCGAAATATTGTCTTGTAATGAGTGGATTTATGTTTTAATTGGCCATGTCTATAGTGGATAAGTGAGGGTTTAATCAAGGGCACTTTGAGGCTAGGTAATGGTTTGGTGTCTTCCTTCACTCACTACCTTTCTAGAAGGAAAAGCTGTGAGGATACCTACATGACCATCTACTCGTAGCCTTTGTGATGGACTAATTTGGAGGACTCGTTGTTTATTCCTGACACAAGCGATAAGAGCCTAAGAGGCTTGGGTATTTAAGTGAGCCTCGCTCCACCTTCCCTCTGGGGAATCTACAACGGGAAATCCATTTGACAGTCCGTCACACACCATAGCTCATTGGCACGTACCTTAGTGTATAAAAAGGGATACGCTCACTTGGTCGCTTGAACCCTTGAGTGGGGAGACCTAGTTGTGGGCTATCCTTCGCCAGTGAGAGCCTTTGTCCATACTCTTGCAAATCCACCCATAGACTGGTTTGTATGGTTAAAGTAACAATTATTTCTTGAGTATGTGCTTGTGGACCATCCTCATTGGATGCAGTTGGACTATTGTCAGAAATGCGGGCTTGCTGGGCCATTTAAACTGGAGCAAGTTCGTACTGTATGACTATTAGGCCCAAGGCTTCTGAAATGTTGATGGGCCATTATGTAAAAATTATTATGTTATGTTTGCATTATCTCCCTTCTATGCTTATGTTTGGGAACATCACCGTTTGGATCCATTTGGACCATTTGTCATGGGATATGGACTTGTTGGGCCATTTAAACTGGGACAAGAACGTTTCATGACTATTGGCCAAAAGCTTCTAAGTGATTGATGGGCCACCTTGTGCTTGTTTTCGGAATATTATCATTTGGATTTAGTTGGGCTCTTTGCCATAAGACATGAACTCGTTGGGCCATTTAAACTGGGACGGGTTCACCCTTATGACAGTTGTCCCAAAGGCTTCTAAAATGATAATAGGCCGATTTGTTTGAGAATTTTATTTGATTTAATATATGTTATATATTTCTTATGCATATCATGCATACATATACCCTGTTAACATCCTCTGTGTCTTAAAAGACACCATAGATACCGTTTGGGTTAGAGAAGGAACCAGACTCACTAAAAGAACAAGTATGAGTGAATCCGATAATGAGGTGTCCCGTATGGATCAGTTAGAGAATGGTCTCGCCAAGATCACTGAACAGTTGCAGGCTTTGACTACTGCTATGGCTGGTATAGCTGGGTCTCGTGCCGGGGGTCATTCTGGGGATGTGAGGCAAGAGGAATCTCCGAACAGATTGGGGGATGATATCCCCGCTTTTGATGATGATATGGCAGAGTATGCAGCAGGCAGAGTATCTGGGTCTCAGACAGAGTTACAGAAACTTCGGGATCAGGTTGAGTCGGTTACCCGCAAGATGAGGGGTAAGAATGAGGATTTGCTGGATTATGACACTTTGACTTTTGAGGAACAGTTGCCCGCACAGTTCAAGATGCCGGATATGGCTAAGTTCAACGGGAATGGGGATCCGAGGGTGCATCTCCGACAGTTTGTATCAGTCATGAGTTCAGTTGGCTTATCTCAGCGCCAGGTACAGAAAATGTTTGGAATGTCGCTTGAAGGAGCTCCCGTGGTATGGTACCACAGTTTGGAGAAGAAAGTAAAGGAAGATTGGAGGGAGTTGGCCGATGCTTTCCTGAAGCAATATGTCACTGACTTGGAGATCGATTGTCACTCCGTGATCTGGAGAATGTTAAGCAGAAAGCGGAGGAGAGTTTTAAGGAGTATGTGGACCGGTGGAGGGGTCAATTATTGAAAATGCAGACTAGGCCTTCGGAGAAGGATCAGATCAAGATGATTATCAAGGGCACCAAGCCCTCCATTTACGGCAAGTTGAGGAGGATGACCTCCATGATTGCAGACTTTCGGCAGTTGAGGGAAACTGTCATGGATATGAGGAGGAAGAAGAGGCCGAGAATAGAAAATTCTATGGTCTAAACAGGAGGCCCATTGGGGGAACATCGGGAACAAAGCCCGTTTCTGCTGAAGTTGCTGCTATCCGGAACAGGCAGTTTTCCAACTTGGGAAGGCCCCTGTCTAAGGTGCTAGAGAAATTGAAGAGGCAAGGGCTTTTGAAACCCTTGGATACCAAACCATTACCCAATCCCCTACCATCACATTATAACCTAAGCCTTTACTGCCACTTCCACCAACAAAAAGGCCATGACACCGACAACTGCGCCCGACTCCGCCATGAAATCCAAGACCTAATAGACTCCAAGAAAATACCCAACCCAGAAACAGAACAGCCCGACACACACAGAAACCCTTACCCAACTACCGTGCCGTACCACCACCAGCCTACATGATCAATTCTGGCCTCCCAGAAGACCTTGTCCTAAAATCCTTTCACCCTCAAGCCTTTTGCCTGGGAATCTGGGATAGTACTAGTGAGGATGAGTTTGAGCAGAAGAAAAACTTTTGGCTTGATTTCTCTAGCAGTGATGAGGAGGAAGTAAGGGGAATGACACGTAGCGGTCGTTTTTACAATGATATGGCGGAAAAGGGTAAGGAAGCTTTGACAGATGGTAGAGAAGTGGTTGAGGCTGCAGAAAATACTGAAGGGGATATAGTGCTGAGGCAATTGAGGAAGACTAGAGCACAAGTCAGTATCTGGGAACTATTATGTGCATCTCGGGAGCATAGACAGGCTATGGTTGAGGCCTTGAGCAAGATTGTGGTACCGGAGGATGCCAACCCCGCAATGTTTGTTGGGTCGGTTCAGAAGAAGGAAGCTTTGCAGATATCCTTTTCTGAGGATGAACTCCCGCCGGAGGGAGGAATCATAAAGGCCTTTATTTATCAGGGCCGAGGTGAGGGGCAAGAAAACTTCATGTGTGATGGTGGATGACGGTTCGTCCATCAATGTGTGCCCGTTGAAAATTCTGGCAAGATTGGGTATGAAAGCAACAGACTTGGACCCCTAGTATGACTATTAAAGCTTATGATGACAGTAAGCGGGGAGTTGAGGGTACCTTTGTGGCTATGGTCAAGGTAGGGCCGATTGAAGATGAGGTTGAGTTCACAGTGCTGGACATCCCAGCCACTTTTGCTTTATTGTTGGGAAGGCCTTGGTTTCACAAGCTTGGGGGCGTGCCTTCCACTTGCATCAGATGATCAGATTCCCGTATGAGGGAGAGATTGTTACCATCCGGGCTGAGTTAGATAATGCCGTGGCTGCCTTGGAGATACAACCTTTCACGAGGTTTCAGGTGTCAGCCACTTTTGAGGAAGGGGGGATCCTAGGGTGGCTAGGATTATGGAGAAGATGAAGTTTGAGCCAGGTAAAGGTTCAAAATTGCCGGATTTCAGAGGACAGACTACTCGGAAAGGTTTGGGGTACAAATCTGACGAAGAAAAGCCAAAGGTCAAGAAAAAGGGCCTGAAACTGATGGAGTGCTTTGTAAAAGCTTCAGGATATCAAGGAGAGCCTGAACCTGTGGAGGTTAATGGGATTGTTGTACCTGGGTTTGAGATCTTCCAGGATTTGTTGGGTGAGAAGCCACTGACCGGGAAAGCTGTGGAAGCAGATATTTGGGAAGAAGAGCTGATGAAGTTAGAGAGCCTGACTCTGGAAGAAGATGAGAAGCCTGAGGAAGACCTGATTGCAAAGGAAGAAGTGTCTATAGATGATGAAGACATTTACCTTCCTGACTTATTTGAATGTACTTCCGCATTATCCAATAATAAAGACATTTCTTTTGCTTACTTGCCTAAGTCATTTCCATTCACTCTGCATGAATCAAGCATATTTGACATCAGTTCATCCAGAACTATTGCATTTAACTTGGGCACACTTGAGAACCCCAAAGAAATTTTGATTGCAAGTGAAATAACCTCCGAAGAGAGAGGGAGAAACTAGAAGAAGTGTTGGTCAGATATGCCAAAGTATTTGCTTGGTCTTATGAGGACATGCCCGGGTAGACAGAAACATTGCCCAGCACACAATACCAACTTATCCGAATATGAGGCCAGTAAAGCAGAAACTTCGACGGATGAGACCAGAATGGGCTGAGAAAGTCAGAGAGGAAGTTAAGAAGCAGATAGATGTGGGGTTCCTGGAAGTGGTAAAATATCCCGAATGGTTGGCTAACATAGTACCGGTACCGAAGAAAGATGGGAAGGTCAGAATGTGTGTAGACTACAGAGATCTCAATAAAGCTTGTCCGAAAGATGATTTCCCTTTGCCGCATATAGATGTTCTGGTTGATAGTGCGGCTTGTCTGATCTATGTATTCATTGCAGATGGATTTTCAGGGTACAATCAGGTTCTCATGGCTGAGGAAGATAAACACAAGACTGCATTTGTTACCGAGTGGGGTACCTATTGTTACAAGGTGATGCCGTTTGGGCTTAAGAATGCAGGAGCTACTTATCAGCGGATGGCCACTACACTCTTCCATGACTTAATGCACAAAGAGATTGAGGTGTATGTGGATGACATGATGGTGAAATCAGAAACGAGAGTTGGGCATATTGAGGCATTGGAAAGGTTCCTTCAGAGAGTTGACAGATATAACCTGCGCGCTTAACCCCAAGAAATGTGTGTTTGGGGTGACATCAGGGAAATTGCTTGGTCATACAGTGGGAATGGGCGGAATAGAGGTAGACTCCGAAAAGATCAAGGCAATCACAGAAATGCCTGCACCGAAGACAGAAAAGGAAGTCAGGGCATTCTTGGGAAAGATTCAGTACATCAGTCGGTTTATTGCCAAGTTGACATCGGTATGTGAGCCTATCTTCAAACTGTTGAGAAAAGATCAGCCAGTGAGATGGAATGAACAGTGTCAGACCGCCTTCGACAGAATCAGAGAGTACTTGGTAAAACCACCTGTATTGAAACCTCCGAGACCGGGCAGACCTTTGATATTGTATTTGGCTATAGAATCAGAAGCATTGGGGGTATGATGGTACAGGCAGATGAGACGGGGGTAGAACATGCAGTGTATTATCTGAGTAAGAAGCTGCTTCCGTATGAGGCTCGGTATCAGGAAGTTGAGAAGATCTGTCTTGCAGTGGTATGGGCTTCCAGAAAGTTGCGACATTACTTCCAGTCTTACAAGATCCAAGTGGTGGCAAAGGAGAATCCTCTGAAATATCTTCATTCAGTGCCTTCACTAGTGGGAAAACTGGGCCGATGGTTGGTATTGTTGACAGAGTTTGACATTGAGTATATCACCTCCAAAGTGATCAAGGACGAGCAGTAGTAGCGGAGTTTCTGGCATTGCAACCTGTTGAGGGGGATCAGTATAAGTTTGAGTTTCCAGATGAAGAGATCCAAGCAATAACAGTTCAGAGGTGGAAGATGTATTTTGACGGAGCAGTGAATTACAAGGGAGCCGGAATTGGGATCGTGATAGTAACCCCCGAGGGAGAGACTTTGCCTTTGGCCAAGAGGTTGACATTCAGAGTGACTAACAACATGGCCGAGTACGAAGCATGTGCTTTTGGTTTGACAACATTGATAGCCTTGAAGGCCGGGAGTGTAGAAATCTACGGAGATTCTATGTTGGTAGTCCAGCAGATGCGAGGAGAATGGGAATTGAAGGAAGAACGGTTGAAGCCTTACCTTTTTCACCTCAGAAAATTGGCACAGGATATCCCCGAGTGTAAGTTTCAGCACCTACCGAGGGAAGAGAATCAGATGGCAGACGCATTGGCTACACTAGCAGCGACTTGGGAAAATCCAGAGAAGTTAGTGATGAGACCGTTGGTACTGACAAGCAGCAAGTAAACCTGCTTATGAGATAGAAAGAATTCTGGAAGTTGAGGTTGACGACGGTAAACCTTGGTATTATGACATTCAGAGGTATCTGGAACATGGTGAATTCCCGGAAGGGGCGGGAGAAAAGACAGAATAGCCATTCAGAAGTTGGCTTCCCAGTATGTGACTTTGAGAGGGGAACTGTACAAGAGGCAGGCAAACGGTATTCAGTTGAAATGTTTGAGAAAAGAAGAAGCTCAGAAAGTGATGGAAGAGGTACATGCCGGGGTATGTGGTCCGCACATGAATGGGTTGAACTTGTCCCGCAAGATAGTGAGACAGGGGTTTTATTGGTCAACCATGGAAACGGACTGCGCGAAGATGGGTAAAGCACTGTCATGACTGTCAAGCACACGGTAATTTGAATCACTTACCGCACACAGAATTGCACGGGTTGTCAGAGCCGTGGCCTTTCTCAGCATGGGGAATTGATATGATTGGGGAAATTCGACCAAATGCATCAAATGGGCATCGCTTCATAGTGGTGGCAGTAGATTACTTCTCAAAGTGGGTGGAAGCCGAATCCTTCCGTAATGTTACAGCGAAGCAGATGGCAAAGTTCATAGCTCGGAACCTCATTTGTCGGTATGGTATGCCGCATCATGTAGTGACAGACAACGGGGTCCAGTTTCAAGGAGAGACGAAGGCAATGTTACAGAGGCATGGGATAGGCCACCACAAGTCATCACCGTACAGGCCGCAGGCAAATGGGGCAGTTGAGGCAGCCAACAAGACTATAAAGACAATTTTAGCCAAGATGACAGAAAATTGTAGAGATTGGGCCGAGAAATTACCGTATGCTTTGTGGGGGTACAGAACATCAGTAAGAACGGCAACAGGGTGCAACACCTTACTCCTTGGTCTACGGAATGGAAGCAGTATTGCCAGTAGAAGTGGAAATACAGTCCCTGAGGGTATTAGCAGAGGCAGAATTACCGGAACAGGAATGGGCCGCACAGAGATTTGATCAGTTAGCACTGTTGGATGAGAAGAGAACGAAGTCTTTGTATCACATGCAGTTGTATCAGAAGAGACTAGCCCGGGCATTCAACAAGAAAGTACGTCCCACAAAGATCAGAAAGGGTGATTTGGTACTTAAGCAGTCGAGGCCGTCGACGACAGATCCGAGAGGGAAATTCAGGCCTAACTGGGAAGGACCTTACATCGTTCAGAAAGTCATGGGAAATGGAGCAGTGAAGCTATCAGACTTGGAAGGAAGGAAACGAGTTCACCGAGCCGATCAACGTAGACAGATTAAAGCAGTACTTTGCCTGAGGGAGAGAAGACTGAGCAGTCACCACAAGGATCGACAGAAGATCTAACCCAACGGAATAGGGAAACCATTCATGCATACACGTAACGTTGCATTCTCTTTGTGTTTGTTTCTGTTTTGTGTTCGCAGGAAAGAAGGAAGCGGCAAGAATGAGCCAAGCAACACAACGCAATTTCAGTTTTGGGGTGAGTCCCAAGGGCGAGGCCCACATCAGCTTGGGGGCGAGGCCCATATCATGTCATCTCCAGGTATGGAGACACATCATCAGTTCAAGGGCGAGGTCCCTATATCAAGCGGGTTGGGTCGAGGTGCCCAGGGTCGAGGTGCCCCGTTGTCAGTTGTAGTTCCGGTCGAGGTGCCCAGGGTCGAGGTGCCCACTACATCATCAGTTCAAGGGCGAGGTCCCTATATTCAGCGGTGTTGGGTCGAGGTGCCCAGGGTCGAGGTGCCCCCGTTGTCAGTTGTAGTTCCGGGTCGAGGTGCCCAGGGTCGAGGTGCCCACTACATCATCAGTTCGAGGGCGAGGTCCCTATAGTCAGCGGTATTGGGTCGAGGTGCCCAGGGTCGAGGTGCCCACTACATCATCAGTTCGAGGGCGAGGTCCCTATAATCAGCGGTGTTGGGTCGAGGTGCCCAGGGTCGAGGTGCCCCCGTTGTCAGTTGCAATTATTGGGACGCGTCCCAGGATCGAGGTCCGCTGCAGTACCAACTCAACTCGAGGCGGCAGCCGAGCCAGGTAAGTAAAATGCATTGCATAACTTTGATAGGATTGTTCAAAGTCACACACTGCACAAGTCCCATCAAAGTGGGGGCGACTGTAGGCATTGCATTTTCGCATGTGAAACCCGATGATGAGCCTCATTTGGAGGCACTACCTTTTGAGTCACGAAAGCCGCGGGAAACGGATATCGGAAGGGGAAATTCAGAATAAACAAGCTCACTGTCTTCGTTGGTGCTGCGTTCGTTACTTCGTTCGAACGGGAAACAGATTGCGGGTGTTCGTGTCGCGTTCGAGGGAGCGTTCGAACGGTGTCGGTAATTCTGGTTTTGCTGCTAGCCTCACACCCAGCCCATTTAGCTCCCCAAAGCCCATAAAACACATCCCAAATTAAATAAATAAATATTAATTTAAATATTAAACATTAAATAAAATATTTAAACCATTTACCAATTAAATAAAATCATGCCTAATATAAATAAATCAAATATATTATATACTAAAACTAAAAATAAGATTTGCCTAATTAAAATCAATCTTAACCAATTAAAGCCAATCATATATTGACTTCCTAATCTAATAGATATACACAATTTAAATTAGTTGAATTCCTAAATAAAATATTTTGTCCCCCCTCAATCCTTTGATTTCCTTGTTTAAAACTAAATCATATCCTAATTAAATGCACAGATCTCTTCCCTTGTCAACCCTAACCCTTTCTATATAAACAACCCCTAACCAAAGCCCTCTTCTGCTGGACACATATAATTCACACCCAAACTCTCTCGAAATCTCTCTAGACTCTCTCTACACACCCAAGACTAAACAAAAGAGAAAACACTTCACACATACACAAGAAAGAAAACAAGAAACCACCACAAGCCACCACCCTCCATAGTCGAATCCAAAGCACCTACAACCACCCTCCATAGCCGAATCTAAAGCACCAAACTCACCCTTAGCCGAATCCTAAAACACGCCTAAACAACCTCCTACACTCCTCTAGATTACCTAAAACAGTAGCCCAAATCCTTAAAAAAACAGTAACATAAAAACTGCATAGATAATCTTAAAAATAATCACATATAATTGCACTAAGAACCCACACAAACTTGGAATAGTTTTGAAATTGAAATTAAAACAGGTGGCCCGTGCAGTGAGCAGCAAGACAGAAGCCGAATAGGAGCAGAACGGAGTTCGAACCGTAAGCAAAACAGCGAAGCAGTGAGCTAGGACGTTGAACCAGTGGACCAGAAAGTTGCGGAGCTTTACCCCCTTCCGATCTTCGTGGAACGCGAGTCCGAGAGACGGCTTAAAAGGTTAGACCTGAGGGTATCTTTCACACTTATTCTCATTTTATTTTCTGGTCATTATTTTGATTATATTTTCTGTATTTGTGGTATCCGTTGTGTGTATGATGTATGTTGTGGGTATTGGATGAATGAGAGATGTGTCAACTCTCGCGGTATATCGGATGGAAACCCGGACATAAATTTCATAGCCGATTCCGAATGGACGGTAATATGATCTGTACTCGGGCCACAACTCCACGTACCGCTTGGGTAAACGGCACCATCTTTCTTTTGTTGTGTTGCTTTTGTTTATTTAGTTTGCTTTACTTGAATTCAATATGTTGTTTAGTTATGCATGATTCAACCAAGCGCATGGGCTTAGTGAGTTAGTCCAAAGGTCCTCCATTTGGGAGACAAAGAGCCGAAAAGGCCACCTTTGTGACACTACTTCGCCGCGCCGGTTGATGTATGTTCGGTTGGATGCGAGATACGTTCAATCGGGCATACTTAGTTTGATATTATTATCTTATTTTCGTATGTATAAGTCAATCGAGCGCATGGGCTTAGTAAGTGGATGTGAGATCCCTTATGGGGAGGGGCTAAAAGCCCGTTACCACGATGCTTTGCCGCGCCGGTTGATGTGTGTTCAGATTGGATGTAAGATGTGTTCAATCGGGCATACTTGGTTGATATGATTGGTTCTATTCTTGTATGTGTGATGTGACGCGCATGGGCTTAGTATGTTGGTCTAAAGGTCCTCTCTTTGAGAGATCAAGAGCCCCAAAAGGTCACCTTTATGGCAGTACTTCGCCGCGCCCTTTTATTTTGTGTTTATGTATTGCGTCCCATTTCATGCATCAGGTCTGTTCCCGTTCGAACGCGTTTACGAACGCAACTCGAACGCGCATGTGTTTTTGCCTTATCATGTGTCAGGTCTCATTTCCGTTCGAACGCGTTAACAAACGCCATACGAACGTGAGCATTCTGTCTCATCTCCGTTCGAACGCGTTAACAAACGCCATACGAACGTGAGCATTCTGTTTCATTTCCGTTCGAACGCGTTTACGAACGCTACTCGAACGTGAGCATTCTGTTTCATTTCCGTTCGAACGCGTTTACGAACGCTACACGAACGCGAAACACACTGAACGCAGTCTTTTTCATTTTTAGATTTCATGCATAGTTTTCCTAGTAGCTATCTCCACATGTATAAATGCAAATATGTTGATGTATTACAATTCATATGCTTGTGTCATGATAACATTTGAGTATTATTTCTTGCGGTATATCGGATGGAAACCCAGACGTAAATTCCGTAGCCGATTCCGAATGGACGGTAGTGCGGTCTGTACTTGGGCTACAATTCCACGTACCGCTTGGAAAAGTGCCCATATGTGTGCTTGTATGGTTAACATGTGTGTTGTATGGTTAATATGTGTGCTTGTGTTTTCCTGAATGTGATATGCAAGTAAAGTTGTATGTTAGTTGCTATCTTGATATATGTTAAGCATGCAAATTTAAATGTAAGATATATGTGAAATGCGTACATAAGTTTTATTTTACACATGAGAATTTAGAAGCATGATACTCTTGGAAATAAGTGTTACTTAAGCTTGATTAAATTATTACATAAATCCTTTCATTACAAGTGACATAAGTAAGGGACCATTCCGAACCCAACGGTTTGAGGTCTTCCCTTGCGAGGGGTGAGTGCGGCCTTAAATCTTTGTCCCGGTTCACACCGGGTGGCGACTCCATGTTATTCAGTACTTCCCAAACTAGGCCGCGAGCCTAGGAACGGTGTCGCCCAGGTCCTGTGTCCTACACTTGTTAGTTCGCAGCAGTTCCATTAAGGAAGCTGTTGAGGAAGGGTCAATACATGTTGCACGTGTCCCCAATGATGGACCAATTTTGAGCACCTAAAGCCATCCCCATCAGAGTTTTATTGAAATGACAGTGCTTAGGATGATGACACGTGTCACGTAATTCGTTTATATCGGGTTGTAGCCGTTTTTGTTAGACATGCAATAAATGTGAGAGACGTCTAATTATGGAGGGAATAAAAAAGTGGTATTATTATTTTTATTTTCGAAGGGTTGAGTCCAATAGTGACTATAAAGGAGGTTAAAGGTCTTTGATTATCCTTTACTGTTTCCTTTACTCAAATTCTCTAAGAAAACCTTTTTAGCTTTTTCCTTTTTCTCAAGAAAAGCTCAAAATTACTTCAAAATTGGTATCATTGCAATGAAACTAAGCCTCTTGTGGAAGCGCTTGAGTCGCTAAACCTCTCTGATATGGTGGAGGTTGAGGAATATAAAGGGGATTTGTATAATCCTTAGGACATTGAGGAGGATGAAATCTGCTTTTAGACAACAAGTTCAATATTTGGCAATTCCTCTTCACTCTATTATTTTAGAATTTGTGTCTTTGATGAATGTGTCACCGCTACAAATGAATCCATCGATACTGTTAGGATATACAAGCTTTAAGAGCCTTCAATATGCTATTGACAGAAGGGCATAATTTTACTATTTATGATTTTTTTTATCTCTTTATAGAGCGAAATCAAGGGTAAAAGGGTTTTTTATCGTTCAGAATACATAAGAAAGGCGTTTTACTACCCCCTTTTATAGGACATTTGTTGGAGTTGGTGCTTGGAGCGCCAATCCGATTAATATATTGTATATTTTATTATTTATTAATAAAATAACTACATTTTCATTTCATACCTTATTAATGGTATTGTCATTATGCATATTAGATTGATGTATAAATATGCTAAGAATGACATCGACCTTAGAATAGTCATGTAGTAATATTGGACACTAGGTGGTCCGAAATTGGGATAACTGTTACTATTGAAAACTATTCTTAAAGTAAATATTCATAGTCATTAGTTTTGGAATACGGTCGAATTCCTATAACTTAGAAGACTAGCACATATCGTATATTGGAATTGGAGTTCCAATAGTTTAACCCGATGTATCATGAGCTTTGGAAGCTCGTATAGACGTGTGGGTATTGGTTGGACCGAATAATGAATGACTATAGATGATTCCTAATAGTTGGAAGTACACACCATCATCAATAAGAATCTCCTCGAGTCGAGTAGCATATGTGATTCATGTGAGTAAGTGACGATTCTTAAGACTTTGGCCAAAGCCGATCAACTAGGGTGGATCTCATCAGTTGTAAAGAATCGTGGTCATGTCGATATGAGATGTGCACCTTGGAAACTTGACAGTGTATTCTGTGTTTACTAAGCACAACTCCGATAGCCTACAATGGAGGGATTGATAAACATATGTGATGACATCGACTTGTATAGTTTAGAAATGTCGTTCGTGTTCTTCGCGAATTCAGAGGTGACCGAATTGCGTACATATTACCTAGGCTTATATTAGGAATGTGTCTGAACTTAGAGAGTCCCAATATGAAGTGTACTCGTTGAGCACTTGGATAGCCGATTAATTTTGATAAAATATAAGATTCGATATTATAATTATCAACTAAGATAATCAAGTGTTATTGGATAACATTGATTATTTACTTTGACTTAATTGGATTAATTCAATAATTACACAAATGTTTAATTGTAAATTTATAAATATCTCTACCATTTGAGGATATTTTGGTAAATGAAAAAATGTAATTATAGGTGTTTTTGGCTTGCTTTAATTGGATTAAATCAAAGTGGCAAACATTAAACTAATCAATTTCCTAATCTTTGTCTTGATTCAATTGGATTAAATCAAAATGGTAGACAAAGGTGATTAATCACACCTAATTATACATATTGGATAAATTAGATTAAGCCACATATAAAAGTTGATTAGAACATTTATTAATTAAAATTACCTAAGTTTGCTATAATAGCAGCTTGAGAGAAAGGTTTTAATTAAGCTTGAGAAAGATAAATACAAGCAATTCTTGGAGAAATTAGTCTAAGTTAGAGAAGTCTTTAGAGAAGTTTTGTGAGATCTCTACAACATTTCATAGGAGAAATCAAGATTGGATCTTGGAGTGAAGCTTGCTAGCATTGGAATCAAGATTGGATCTTGGAGTCAAGCTTGCAAATCTTGGAAGTTCTCCAACCATTTCAACAAGGAGAAGAAGATTAGATCTTTGTATCAAGCTTACCAAGTAATGTTTGATCTTCTCCAAAATTATGTTCTTCATTAGTGAGTTTTCATTAGCGAGACATATAGTGATGAATTATGTATTAGATGCATGATTACATAGCTTAAAGTTGAAATAGGCTAATAAATTATGTTAAGATGCTTTGGAAGAATAAACATAATATGCTTGTTAATTATGTCAAAGATGTTCATGTTGGGCATGAAATAATTAATAGGAGTTTGGAACTCTAGATTAAAGCTTAGAACTATGGCTAGTAGCTACCATTCTAGAATCATTTGACCACATTTGGGTGAACTAGAATTGTTCATGAGACATTTCATAGTGGGATTCTAAATTGGTTTGTGTTTTGATTCAAACAAATACATATAAGTATTTAGAACACATGTATGCTAGTTGTATAACATGTGTTGATGGTGGTTATGATGCTAAAATTAGATTTTAGGTCTATTTAAAGTATTAGGAGAAAATGGAAGTGTTTAGTATTGGTTTGAAGTAGAAAATGCATTGCTTAAGGCAGCATCGCGACTCTGACCTCTCAGCGTCGCGAAACCGAGCATCAGACCTAGGAGCATCGCGAAGCACAACTTCTACGTCGTGAAGCCGAGACATTCAGCTCTCACAGTTTCTTTCGTACTTTGGAGCGTCTCGAAGCCCAAGCTTCTGCATCGCGACGCGCAAAGCTGATACATACTGAAACGTCATTTTCTTCGTTTCAGAGTTTTCGGACTCCATTTTGATCCTCATTTTATCCTCCAGACTCGAAACGAAATGTAGTTTTACATAAAATATTTTAAAATACATTCATGCTTGATATCCATGGGTTAGACCCACTTTTGCTGCGCTAGACACCGAACCGACCCTAGAGGTTGTACATCTGTCCCAACAGAATGGTATCAGTAGCAAGGCTTAAAAACACAACACATATTGCATGTTTGATATGTAATTGAATCTATGCCTCTGTATTTTAATTTAATTATGCATAATTTATATTAAATATATATTGCATGTTTTAAATTAAAATTTTGACATAATTATGTTAATGACTTGATTTTCATAAATATTCCATGATTAGGTGATTACTTTATTTTAAGTAATAGTATTAGTAAGTTGGTGGGAGCATTATTGGAAGGTACGTTTTGTCAATACGAAGATGAATGAGTTCTTACTACTTATGCCCAAGATCGTCATTAGTGTGAGGGTATAAGTGCTTGAAAAACATAGGTCCCTCTGGTAAAACATTAGATGCAGCGTGATGAGTTAACGCAGTCACCTAATACCGTCATTATTGTGAGGGTGTACATACAAAGCTCATCAGTGCTCATTGACAAGTGTACACCTAGAA